>JAADWH010000159.1:0-39155 GCA_023335995.1 Globisporangium nagaii
AGACACTGTACACATCGCTCGCAGACATGCGAGCACCAGCCAAGAAGCACCCGTTCCAAACGACATGTGCTCATCGACGCGCCAAGCACGACACAACTCCAAGACCACGCGCGCTACCTTCGCAAGTTCATCACTCCGCAAACACTCAACGTGACTATCCGTGTATGGTGGCGCATTCTCCCAGCGCACTACTTCTTCTGGCGTCAAGGCGACCAAGCCCTCTGGTGCTGCGTGCACGGCTGCAACGGCATCGAAAGCTACCACCACCTCTTCTGGCAGTGCCGACACAGCTCCAGACTCTGGTGACCCGTTCTCGACCAATGGCAAATCGTGCTCGATCGACCAGTCACGTGGAACCAGGCCCTCTTCGGACTCGACTTCTCACCCAAGCATCGATGGCAGCGACACAGTCGCGGCGTCCTCTTGGCGTGGAACATCACCCGCAGCATCGTCCTCTCGCTCCTCTGGCAGAACCGAAATTTCTGCAAGCACCAGCAGGAAGAACCGCTCGAGCCTCGAGCTCAGTGGCACCTGGTCGACAACCGCCTCCGCATCCACCTCCGCCACGCTCTCCATCGCGCCATCGCTGCAGACGACACCGAGCTCCGCAACTCGCTCATCCGTATCGTATCCATACTCGCTCGTCGACAGTACAGTCCTTTCGCTCCTTGCGTCTCGCCATCTTTCAATCTTATTATCACACTCTCCTTTGCATCGACGGTGCGATAATGTACCAGCTGCGTCACGACTTGGAGCCTCCCAGACAGCTCCCAGACAGCTCGCAGCTCGGTATGTTTGCTTGTGTCGAGTTGACAACGACAGCACCGTGACCATTCTCGCAACCAAGCTATCCGGCACCCTCAGGGAAGCTTCGATGTGTGTATGCCATATCCCTTTTGCCGACATAGGCGACAGATTTTTTCTTTGCAGGCTCGATTGACGATTTAGCTGTCCGTTTTCAACTGCCTTCCGACTTCTAACTAGCTTATTGTTCACTGTGTCTATGAGCTGGAGGTGACAAATCAGCGTATATGTCCGAAGATGCTGCGGATGGTCTCGAGGGAAACGAGTCTGGCGACGCTGCGTGTTGCGAGGAGGTGAGGGAAATGATCGAAGACGACCCTGCCGCTGGCACTTTTGCGGAGAGCGTTGACAATGTGGCAGGGCGACGTTGATCACTGTCCGCAGAGCTCTCGACCATGCCTTTGGAAACGAATGACCCAACTTTGCGTCAAGAGAATGGTTCGCAGAAAAAGATGGAGGTTGTTGATATGCATTGCAAAACGAATGTGTCTGTGTCGACAGCGAGACGCACGCACACACACAAGTCTACGCGAGCCTTACGCAAAAAACGCAGCGAGGGTCGCAACAGCAGCAGCGGACGCCACAGCGAACGATCGAGCCGCCACTGCGCCAGACGTAGTTGGCGTTGGGGTAGTCGCGCTGGCAGGAGCACTGGTCGCTGCTGCAGTGCTTGGAGTCGTCGTCGCTGTCGTTGGGCTCGTCGTCGTCGAGGTGGAGTTGGAGACAGCGGCGTCCGACGTGGCGCCGCACGTGACGCTAGCCCAGAGCGAGGCGTCCGAGGTGCTCGTGGCGTCGCCTGGGTGGGACACGCCGGTGCTCCACTGTACCTTGGCGTTCGAGCCCGCGACCCACGCGCAGCACGGGTCGCCGAGCTCCTGGCCGTTGGTCTGGCCGTCGCCGTCCGAGTCCGCTTGGCAGAGCTCCGTCGTCCACTCGTGCCCGGCGCTCTGGAAGGCTTTGCCGAAGGCGTTGCGGTCGCCGCCGCCCGAGGTGTCCACGTGGCCGAGCGCCGCGACGCCCTTGACGTTCGAGCCGTTCGGGATCTTCGCAGGGTACGTTGGCATGGCAGTGACCTGCGCGACACCGAGCAGCGCGCCGACGGTGAGAGCAATGGAGAGTGTTCCTGGCATCTTGTGTGTTGTTGGGAAGTGCGGTGCGCGCTGGGAGTCTGATCGGGGAGTGGATGAGAGCTCCTGCGTGCGCGGGCGCGCTTGTGTGAGCTGGGAGGCGGCGACGCGTTCTTCAATTCAGCGTCGTGGATTTGGTCGGTTCCTGCGTCTTCGGAGCATTCTAGGTGGAGCTCACTTCGCTGCAAGTTGCAGTGTTGGACAGTTCCACGCTCCCGGCCAGATTCCGCAACCAAATGGCAGGTGTTTACGAGGAGATGGGCAGGCGCTGCGAACGCCGCACTTTACAAGCGCCTGTTTCTGGGCCGAAAATCCACGCAGACCACCAGAACAGAGCGGACATGTCGTTCGAGGAATGGAGCTTTTGGCGTCTGCGCCGCAGACTCTATGCTCCTGCTGCCTGGAGCGCGTGGAGTGTCGTGCATGGGCTCATAGCGAGGCTCGTTGTCACGGCTGCCTCCGAGCTATCACTGAGCTCACTGCGTGTGCGCAGAACGCTACAAGCTAAAAGGCGCGCGGCAGCTCGCGAGATGACGAGGTGAGACAACTTCCCATCGTTCGAGATGCTGTTGCACGGCGTTAACTGAAAGCTGCCGCGACCTCTAAGGATTCAGGTAGGACGCCCACGCGCGGTCGGACTGCATCCAGTCTGCTCGCCGAGCCGAGCCGTCACTCCGGTCGCACTTCGCCTGCAGGTTGGCTGATGTTGAGTCCTATCACGTCTCTCGCGCGCTGCTTCTCGACGCTCGAGCCGGCGGTACTCTGCGACGTGAATGCGCGTGGGAAAGCACGTTTGGAAAGCAGCAGGGATTTGAATGCTGCTGTAAGCAGCGTTGGTTACAGCACGAGCGGGGGAAATCTCGAGGATTTGCCGCCCGCACTTGTTTGCCTCAAATGCTGGCAAAGCGAGGCGCGCTCGATTGCGCTTCCGCGGCGAATGGAGCGTGTTATCTCGTCGTGGAGAGTGTGCTTGCTCTCCAGAGACAGCACCTCTGGTGTCCTCAATCCATCCAAGCGCTCGCACGAATCGCTCTCAGCAATGAGAGGACAGCACCAAAGGAGAACGCACTGCAATCGCATCGACAATCGCGATCCAGATGCCTTGAGTGCCAACATCCGAGTAGAGCCTGAAGCAGCGAATGAGCGCTATATTTAGTCTCGCTTTTCCCGACGGTGGTCGACGACCGCGGTCGACGAGCGCGCTTCTGCAGGTTCCGTCCAGCGCCATGAGCCTCGAGAGCGGGCTCGCCGCGCTATCTGGACACCATTCGCCTCGGTACGCAGAGACGGACAGCGATGTAGCCGAAGAGCGAGCTCCTTCAGTCGACGAGTACGATGAGATGGAGAAGTGGTTCAGCTCCTCGTTCCCGACTCGCCTGCCGGCAGTCGACTCCACCGGCTCTGAGCAGCGCTCGTCCCCCGTTGACCGCAATCCTCCACCTCCGCTTCGCGGCTCCAAGATTGCGTCCAGCAGACTTGACAACGAGAGTGATCACGAATCACACGAAGCAAGCAGAGTTGTCGTGGACATGGACGAGTACAGCATCGAGGTTGATCCCAGCGGGTTGAGCGACTCGGATGGTGAACGCTCTATCGTTTTGTGCATCGACGGCAGTGCTGGGGATGGCGAAGTCGACTGCACCGGATCATGGACGCCCGAATCCAAACAGACAGAGCTCGCTGATGGTGTTCGGGTGAAAGTGTTCAAGCGACGACTGCAAGGAGATGCGGACTCCTCAAGTTGCTGCAGTCGGTGCAAGAGCAATCTGAACGGAAAGCTCATTGTCCGCTGCGTCTCATGCCCTTTTCGCCGGCATCTCTACTGCTTCACACCTCCCCTGAAGCAGCATCCCGCATTTCAGCAGCAACAGCACGTCACCGCGCAAGGAAAGAGAGTGAAGGTTCGTCCGACAGCTGAGTATCTCGCTCGGTGGAACTGCGACGAGTGTCAGCAGAAGCTAGTCGCCAACCAAGCGCCAGATGGGAGCTGGGAGCTCCGGCGATACAAACCCACCACCTGCAGCAGCTCAGAGAGAGCAACCAGGGTGAACGTCTCGAATGGAAAACGAGCTGCTCATCACAAAGCCATGGCAGAGCGTCAGCGTTCCCCACCGCAACACGAGCGAACAGCAGATCTGCAGCCGAGCGGGGAGATGGCACTCGCAGCTGTGCAGGATAGGTGGCGAGGCGACGGCACGAGCGAGTTCGACTGGTACGCATTCCGCGCGGAGAAGGCGAAGAAGTTGATCTCCCAGCGTGAAATGGACAGCCCCGACGAGCTCATCTACTACTCGAAGCCGTTCGCAGATCTGAAGGCGACTGCAACGAGCTGGATGGCGCGTGTCGTGGAGCAGAAGAAGTTCCGACGGCAGCGAGACCGGATGGAGTCAAAGACGCAGCTGCCTCGGAAGCGTAATGTCATGTGCACACTCACGGAGGCAGAGCTGGTGCTGATCGAGAGGACGCTTTTGCGGCGTCAGCGGGAATCAGAAGATGAAATGGCGCTGCTGGACGATACGCTCGTGTACCAGTTCGACATCTCGCTGAGCAGGATCCGGTACTTCCGCCAGCCTCGACCGAGCATCGCAGCACCCCTGGCATCCGACAACGAGGACGATGATGACACATCAGCGGCTATCGCTTTGTTACTAGCAGAGATAGCTAGCACGGTCGCTCTCAGCGCCGAGGATGTTCCCTGGAGAGATTCCATGCTCAGCGAGAATCCTGAAGCGTCCGCCGTCGAGACACGTGAGGCAAAGCTGACATGGGCTGCGATCACGGTCCAAAGCGCATTCATCCGCTGGAGCTACGAGGCGAGGCAACGCGTGAACCGCAGCCTGCAACTCGATCTGCTCCACAGACAACTCGCGCTTCGTCAGTCCGCAGCGCGCGGCTCTATCCGTCGCCTGCGCTCCTGTGTGCTGTTCATAGTCGTTCTGATGCGAAAGCTTCGAAAGGCTCAGCTGAAAAGACAGCTACTGTTCGCGATGCAGGAGGCGTCCGAGGACGCGAAGGTCGTGAGCGCGATTGCGGACGACGCGGAGCGAACGAAGAAGCTCGCCGAGAAGCGCATCCAGCGCTTCTTCCTCCACCGCGTTCGCCGGTACATCCGTTTGAAGAGACAGGTGATGAGTCGGCGGATTCTCCGTTGGTGGAAGCGCAAGTACGTGGGCTGGCGATGGCGCGAATCGGCATTGGCAGTGAGGGAGCGGCGCCGCGAGCAAGCAAGTCGCACAATTCAGAGAGCGTATCAGCGCTTCCGTGTCAAAAAGGCGTTCAAAGAAATCTTCGAAAAGCTTGCGCTGCGGAAGGTGAAGCAGTTCCTCCGCTCCTGGCTCATGGCACGCGTCGTCAGGAAGGAGAGAGCGCGCGTGGAGATCTACACGCTCGCGGTTGGCGTCAAGCCCGTACGCGATACACTGATCTGTCGCCCGGACGCCAGTGTGAATCGGATACTCCAGACGCTCGGCATGGCCTTGTTCGAGGCGGGCGACTTCTGGAACGCAGCATGTGTGCTCGCGCGGTCATGCAAGCTCAACCAGGCAGCGGTGAGCGCAGAATGCCGCCTCGCGCTCGCGTACAGCCACCACATGACGTGGTACTCATCTTATGGCGCGTACAACCTCGCGCAGGCGTACGAGTCGTACTGCGTCGCGCTCAGCGAGGTCTTTCAGCACACATCGACATGCGACGCGCTCTTGGAGATCGATCCAATCGTTCTCCAGGACACGGCGGTCGTGATGATGCACCTGGAGAACTTTAGCGGTTCGCTGCGGATACTCGCGCGTCTGATCGAGTTCTTTCCGCAGCACGAGGCATTTCCGCTCTGGTTGCTGCTCGCGGCAGTGCAGCTCCAGCAGCGAGGTGAATGGGCTCAAAGCCTTGAGTACTTGACGTACCTTCAGGACATCCCGCCGAGCCCATACTTGGAGCGCGACATTCTCTCGCTCTGTGCGATCGGACTCGAGCGACAGAAGCACGAGCCTGGGAATCGCCGCGCCAGCAGAGAAGCGTGGAACGCAGCGATTCGGCAGTGGAGCCTTTCGCAGAAGGAGATCCACGTGCTCGAGATGCGGAAAGACGAGGTCTGGAGCCAGCCTCGCAGTGGTGGCAGCGGCGGCGATCGCAGCCGCACATCCCAAAGTACGCTTCGGAAATGGGAAATGCTCAACGAGTTCGCTCAGCGAGCAGTGGCTCAGGGCCACTATCTAATCGCATGCCGCCTGATGCTGTACATGCTGGAGCTGCATCCTGCCGACGAGCCCGAATGCTCCGATTCCGAGCGAAGCCAGCGCGCGAGCGTCTGGTGGAACCTCGCAGACGTGTTCCGTCATCTCGGGCACCTCGACCTGTACGTCAACGCGACGATCCGAAGCCACCTTTGCGTGGAGCCCGGTGATGCTCTCGGCGATGAGCAAGTCGCAGAATGGACGAGCGAGGCGGAAAAGCAGGCGCAGAGCTTCGAGAGGGACGTTATAGCGCTCTCCACAGTCGATCTCGTGCGCAAAATTCACGCGCAATACGCACAACAGTAGATGAGCGCACGACCTGAAGGTTCCTCTGGGAAGCAAGTGAGGAAAGTGGTCGTGAGAACCAGTGATCGTGAATATTTCACACAAGTTGTCGCTTGTTGGATTAAAATGCAACATGAAGTGCGAAGCCCTACAATCGCTCTCTCCGTGGACCCACATTGACGTCAACGTCGTCCGAGAGCTGAATCTGCGCCGTGACTTCGTCTAGCGTCAGCTCGCTCGCCTCTGAGCTGCCTTCCGAGTCGGAGTTTGCCTCCGAGCTCGACGAAAGATCTTGACGCGGGGTTTTAGTTTCCAGCTGCGCGACACTGCGGCGACGGCGTGTCCTCTGCTGGTCGCCGTCGTCACTGAATGTCCTGGCTTCTCGTGCGTCGTACGCGTCATCGTCCGGCACCTGCGGCAGTGCGAAGCTCCCTCGACGGTGCTGCTTGCGCTCAAATCCTCGCAGCTTCATCTCCTGCAGCGCGAGAATGGCGTCCTGCTGCCGCGTTTTCTGCAGCAACACGCGCGCGTTGGCCTCCGCCTGCTTTTGGTGCAGCGGATTCGCAGTCATGTGCGCTACCATCTCTAGCCCGTCGTCGTCGTCCGCATCCTCAAAGTCGCTCACTGCATCCTTCGCGCGTCGCCTATCTCCCTTCGCGGCCTTGATCTTGAGCGGCGAGTGCTGGCTGAACACTTTCTGCACCTTGTTGATCTTTGTAAAGTAGTCCGGACGCAGTGCGACCATCAGCTCTGTCACGAGCACCACACAAAAGTACACGCCGCTCGCAAAGATGAGCAGCATCGTCCACGCGGACAGCAGCTCTGCGGAGACGTTGTTGAAGCCGTCCGTGGGGTTGCCCAGTTGTCCGCTTTCAAACATCACGCCATTGAGCAGCACAAGGCAGGCGCTAAACAGAAGCGTCGACTCGACCGTGTTGTGGTCCCAGAGATACTCGACCACATTCATGTTCTGTCTCTGCTGCTGCGACTGGGGCTGTCTCGGCCGCGGGGTCATCATGGACACCTCATTTCTTCTTCGAGTGCTCCCGCTTCCAGAGCCGATCGCGTCTCCACCGCTGGTGTTGTTGTCACGACCACCGCCAGGAGTCCACGCAGCGAGTGGCGCGTTCGAGTGGCTCTCGTCGATGATCCGCAGGTGCGCTGGCTGGATGAACTTCTCCCCTCTCGCTTTCGCGAGCCGCGTCTCATGGGCGACATGCTTGATGTAGTCGTCCACGACGTGCTGCATCTCATACGCACTCATGTACGGCCGATTGCGCACTTGGAACGCGTAGTTCACGAAGAGTACCATCATCACGGACGCCAGCTGGAACGTCGGGTACTGTCGGAACAGCAGCCCGACGACTGCGAGGAGGAACTTGCGCAGGATGATCACCACCATCCAGTACCAGAACTTCGGCTTGAACTGGTAGTAGATCTTGGAGAACTTCTTACGGAACTCCCAGCAGTTCGGGTTCGTGCGTCGGTTCGTCCCGCGCCGCATCGCGCGCAGCAGCTGGTCCTCCATCACGAGCGCGCGGTTCCTCGACAGCGTGAAGAACACGAAGAACGGGTACCCGATAGAGTACACGATGAATGAGAGCACTGCGAACGGGAAGAGTTTCAGGTGGATGCCGCCCGACTCGAAGCAGCGAGCGTAGATGGACACCATGTACTTGTGACCGTCCGACGGAATCGACTCGACGCAGTTGAACACCTCGAGCGACGTCCTTGTCAAGTACAAAAACAGATAGTACATCATCACCAGCGTCGAGCCGAAAAGCTGTGGTTTGTGCGACGTCAAGCGCGTTGTTCGTCGCAGCAGCACGCGCTTGTAGAGGTAGCGCACGACGAAGAGCGTGACAGACACTGTCGTGAGAATTAGCGGGAACACCTCAATCATCGCCCACTTGTTCAAGTACGACACTTGGACGTTGAAGCACTCCGGCGCGATGAGCTCCAGGTTGAGGTTGAACGCAGACATCGTGGAGAACACGGAGAGGATGTTCTCGGGCCACGCGATTCGCGCGTTCCCGAAGATCGAGAGCGTCTGAAAGTAGTCGATGCCGATCGAGAGCAGTCCGAGACTCACGCCTTTCCGCGTCAGCAAGTAGCTGATCACGGCGCCGATGAACACGACGACGAAGATCACAATCACCGTCAGCCACTTCTGATCCGGACACACGCGGCACTCGCTGTTCAGTTTGTGGAAATTGTCCGAGCACTCGTTGCAGCGAACGCCGGTGTACCCTTCTTCGCACACATTCGCGCCGAGGCACGCATAGCTTGGGTCGCACGCCAGCACGAAATCGCCTTCGCGCCAGTACCCCGGTTTCGCCTCGGGCTGGGAATCTCCACCCTTGCAGGTGGCGCCAGGCGGGCACTCGTCGCAGTACATACTCGAAGTCTTGAAAAAGCCGTTGCTGCACTGGAACTTGAGCTCCGTCTGGCTCGCCGGCGACATGACGTTGCCTCCGACGGAGAGGACAATGCTCGTCGACCCAGCTTTCGTCTTTGGCGGCGTCCACACGAGCACCGAGGCGCTCTGCCACACGACACTCGACGAACTGGTAGAGTTGGACGAGTTGGGTGTCGATCCTGCTGCAGCTGAGCTTCCGCTCGTTAGCGTCGACATCTCGCCATCGTCGCCTGTTACCTCAGTGCGGCTAGTAACCAAGCGGCGAGTCGTGCTCGTCGAACCCTCGTCCTTGAAGCCGATGGTGATCCCTTGGTTCGGGAAACAGCCAAAGTCGCTGCCTCGGATCGTGATCGCGCTGCCTCCGTTCGCGTCTGGCTGGTTGGGCATCTGAGCTGTCACCACCGGTTGATTATACGAAAACAGTAGCGCATTGCTCGCGTAGTTCTCGACAATCACGTGTACGGGGAGGCTCGCACCATACCCAGGAGGAACAGTCACTGTGATCGCGTAGTCGTCATGCGTGTCCAGGCTCTCGCCTTCCGGCTGCGTAGTTGACTTGGCGCAAAGAACCTGCTGAACATTGGAAGTCTCGCACTCGTTCGAGTACGCAAACGAAGGATCCGTGCTGAACTTGGACGGATAGCAAACCGAGTTCGCTTCGTCGATGCATGGTCCGGCGGTTCTAAACTGGCACTTGCTCTCGAAACAGGCGTGTGGGTGGCTGCTGCGGAAATCTGCTCGCGCTTCCCGTCCACCGATCAGCACTTTTGCATTCTTGTGACCGAAGTTTCGGCCGTACAGCACCATTTGGTAGCCTCCGCACGTGGAGAGGTTGGTCGTCAAAGCGCTGAGCGCCGCCAGCTCCGGCTTTCGGTACCCGAACGCGACGGACTGGTTCACGGAAGACTGTTGTGACACCTCCAGATCCACGCGCCGGTCGAAGCCTTGTCCTGGCGGGAGATAGAACTTGATGTTGGTGTGGCTAAAGTACAGGATGTCGTCGCTCGTGATGTTGACGGCTGCCAGTGGGTACGGCACGGATGCTCCAACCAGCTGCAATGTCCAGTCCATCGCCCTGACGCCGAAGTTGTTTCCTGCCAAGGTGATGGCGACCCTCTCGCAACGGTCAGTGTCAGTCGGGCATGATCGCGTCGTGACTGCAGTGCAACTTCCCGGGTAAACGGTCATGGACGTCGCAGGTGCTGGCGTCGAATCCTTCCAGCTGGACGGCGGCGGGTTGTCTGTCGAAGTTGAAGCCCTGTAAATCGTCGCCCCGCCTTGCAAAACGACCCAGACGCCACTCAGTCGCACCAGCTGGATCGACGAGTAGAGCTCACTCGTGTACACCGGCTTGCCGTTCGAGAACACATCCTGGACTTGGGTCACAGTGACCTTCATGAGCTGTCCGTTGATATGTGTCGTGACGCAGTAGCTGCCGAGTCCTGTTGAGCTCAACCCCGCACTGCCTTCAAGGTACTGGCACTCGAAAGGGTACGTTCTCGTCGAGCAGGGCTTCTCTGGATCCAAGTAGCAGCCGCAAGAGTATCCGTCGGTTGGTCCGTCCGCTTGACTGATAGTCGAAATCACAGGCGGATCATACCCGAACGTGATGTTGGCGTTGACGCTTTGCTGTCCACTGACCGACAGGACAACCTTCAGATCCTTTCCTTGTCCTTCGCTGATGACGCAGGTGAGAAAGTCGTGGGAAACGGTCTGGATCGCGCACGCAAACTCGGTGCCGAGAGCCACTGCGTGCAGCGAAGACAGCGCGCTTGAGCCGAAGTTGACTCCCTTCATCGACATCAGCCCTCCTCCTGCCGTTGACGCGTCCGTGGTAGAGATGTCGAAGATCACAGGCTTCTCGTAGCTAAACATCGACTGCAACACCTGGTTTCCCACGTTGAGGCTCAGCTCCAAGTTGGCGCCTTCGCCCGGGGGGATCTCAAACTCGATGAACGTGTGGTTTTGCTGCAGAATCACGAGCGGCTGGTTTTTCCTTAGCGTGATGTTGGGCCTCGTACCAAAGTTGGTGCCACTGACAGACACCGTTTTCCCAACGGTCGGAGCAGAGGTAGCACCGGAGGCGAACCAGTCCACCGCGGGAGCGATATAGCTGATGTATCGCGGACTACTGAGCGTGTTGCTTCGAGCAACCACGAGCGAGAGCTGCTTGCCCTGGCCGCTTGGCATCACGCACGTGAGCAACCGGATTTGCGCGATGTCAGTCACACCACTGGTGAGAATGACACTCGCTGAGAACACCGGCGTGCTGATCTGCATACTGCCACATTTACTGCCTCCGATCGTGACGACAGGGCTGCGACCGACGTTCTTGACGTACATACTCAGGCGCGCCCCGCCAGTAGTCGCTGATTCCTGCTTGTATACTCCTGGCACGTCGGTTTTCACCGTGCGATACAAGCTCGGGTCGCCGTCTAGTTGGTGCGAAGTGCTGCAATCCAGCACGCCGCAGGTGGCGCCAAGTGTATTCCAGTCCAGAAGGACGGGATCCTCCCAGCTGAACGGCGCCGAGTTGCTCCACACGCTCTCGCCGATGACTACCGTAATGAACCCCAGGCGTCCGACGTACTCTGGCACGATGATGGAGTCGTGAGTCCACGACGAGAAGCTGACGCTCTGGCTGCTGTAGCTGTCTCGAGTGCTCTTGGAAACTGGCGACTTCGAGATGATGAGGCGGCCGGCCACGTATAGGTTGCTCCCAGAGATTGTTAGGCTCACACAGGACGGCAAGCACGACGCAGGACCTTCGTCTGTGTACACCACGTCGATCACTGGAGCTTCGTAGTCAACAGCGATCTGCTGGGACTTTTGAACGCTGGAGGTGCCAACGAAGATCGAGAGCGAGCCTCCGCTTCCGTACCCAACTGGAATTTGGACTTTCACAAACTCCCCTCCGTCGCTGCCACTGTCAGAAAGCTGTCCGAAACCGACAGTCGGGATCCTGAACGCAGTCGCGCTCTTCTGCGGCGGAGTGAAAACAACGCGAGACGCTGCAAACGTCAAGTTCGTGCCAAAGTTGGCTCCCGCGATGGTGATTTGAGTCGTTCCGTCGGTTCGGGCTGCCTTCGGCGCAAATGAGGAGATGAACGGCGGCGCATAGGAGCTCTGGACAGCGGCTGATATCGTTGACTCCTGGTCTCCCACAGTAACCGTCCACGCCAGGCTCTCGCCGACGCCAGGCACCGTCAAGCAGGAAATGACCGAGTCGTTGTGGGACACAACAGTCGTGACCAAGTACTCTCGACCCGTGGCGCCGTATGAAATGCTATCGATCGGCACGTCGCTCGGACCAAAGTTCCCGCCGCGCAGAAGAACCAGTTCCGAGCCTGCTACCTTCCCGTTCGTCGCTCCAGGACCTTCGATTGATGAAATGAAGGGCTTCGCGTAGCTGATCGTCGGCATCGCACTGGCGAGGCCGTCGACGGTCACCACCCACATCAAGCGACTGCCAACACCTGGCGCTGTGGTGCAGAGGATGCGTTCGTGGCTTACCACGATTTCGCAGTCGACAGCCTCGAACTCAAATCCCGTGATTCCGTACGTGACACTTGAAACGATCGCGACGCCTCGCTCGCCAAAGTTCTTCCCCGTGATGGCCACTTGCTGCAAGCCCTCGGTCTTCAGTAGCGTCTCTCCGCTTGGCCGGAACACTTTCAGCACCACCGGTCCAGCGTACGACGTGTTCTGGACGCTCCAGTCAGAGTACTGACCTTCTACGAGCACGCGCCAAGAGTGGAAGGTTCCCGTTCCCGGGACAGCTACACACTCGAGCAGGCTGTGCATGTTTGGGCTCGTATACTTGCGCTTGCAGTTCACGCTGCGGTACACAATCTTTTCGTCCACGGTGTACTCCACGATCGGGTCTTCAAACAGCGCGCTGTCGGGACCAAAGTCACTTCCTTCGACGTAGTAGACAGATCCGCCGGCTGTCGTGACGTCGATGAATCCTTTCACGAGCGAAATTTTTGGTTTCGCGTAGGAAGTGGCAATGCTGAAGAGCGCGCTGCGCTGCTCGTCGACTTCGATTTGCCAACGCAGTAGAGCTCCTGCTCCAGGGAGAGTCGCACACGCCAGCTGCGTGTGGTCGACCACCACTTTGCAGTCTGTGCCTTCAAACGAGTGTCGATCGTTTTTGTACCACGCGTTGACGCTTGCAGAGCCCTTCACACCAAAGCCAGTTCCGTTGAGGACGACGGTGTTGCCGCCAACACTGGAGAACCCTGCGCCTCCGGCGACGCTGGTGATCACCGGTGGCGCATAGTAACAGCTTGTCGCGAGTGTATTGCTCGTTTGATCGCCGATAGTCACCGAGAACGTCAGATTGCGACCTGTGCCAACGACGCTCTGGCACGAAATCATCTGGCTTCCTTCGACTGTTCCCGTCACTACACAGTTCGTAGCCCGTAAGCCGCTCCCGTAGATGACTACCGGAGAAGAACTCGCGTTGATGCGCTCAGCTCCAAAGTTGTCTCCGTGCAACACAAGGTTTGCTGCTGAACTGCCGTCGGTCGGGAACGCAGTCGTGCAAGTCACAGACTGAATCGACGGAGCCGCAAAGGACGCCAGCGCATAGCTCGACGTCGCTGTGAACGATCTGTCCCCAATCGCTGGTACGTTCATCACCAGCGTGACGGCCCAATACAAATCCGCACCGATACCAGCGCCAGTGGTGCACCGCACGTCGGTGTTGCCGCTCACAAGCGAGCAGTTTGTCGCAGCAAACGGCATGCCCGACCCATAAGCGCCATAACGGACCTCCAGCTGCTTAACCGTCACGGAGCTCTCGGAGCGTTGCTTGAAGCCGATGTTTGTCCCGGTAAGCGTGATCACTTGGTTTCCGACAGTCGAGAGCGCACTCACGCCCGGAGGAAGGCTAATGCTGCTGATCGTCGTGTCTTGGACGTCAGCAACTGTCACAACACACGCTGTCGTGATGTTCAGAGGCAATGCGCTCCTGTCGCTGGCTCGTGCCGTCAACGTGAAGCTCTGCATCGTTTCGTAGTCGATTTCTCCACTCACGCGAACTTCGCCAGTATCCCTGTTGATCCGGATCCAGTTCATGTCGGCCGGGTAGACCGACACTAACGAATACGTCATGGTGCTGAACGCTGTAGTTTGTGTGTCCGGGTCGACAGCTGTGACTGTGAAGAGCAGTGTGCCTATCGCTGAGTTTTCAGCCACGCTGACGCTCGTGGGAACCCCAATAAAGGACTGAAGCTCATTCACGTCGACCACTTGAACCGTGACTTTCAAGACTGCGCTTAGTCCGCTCGGGTCTGTCGCGATGAGACCAAACGAGTACGCGGTCCGAGTCTCGAAGTCGAGGCTTGCTGGCATTTTGATTCGAGCGCACGCGGTCATGTTGCAGTCTTTCTCAGCCGTAACGCTAAACGGGCTGCAGTCGGCAGGGCTGGCGCACTGGAGGCTGTACTGCAGCTTTATCCCGTCGCCTCGGTCTGGGTCGACAGCGCTGAGGCAACGCGGCAGAACCGACGCCGCCGGGAGGTTTTCATTCACTTCGAACACCACTGCGCTCTCGCTGAACGTGGGCGGCTCGTTCACGTTCTGAACCTGAACGTTGACATCCGCGACACTGCAGGCATTCGACGGATCGCACACCACCACCGTGCACACGAACACGCTACGCCACTCGAAGTCAAGTGTCTGGCCGGTCCGCAGGACGAGTCTGCCGTTGGACAAGCCGAGACTGAACGTGTCAGCACAGAAAGTGTCGGCTTTCGACTGCAGAGTGAACTGGATCGTGTCCTTGTCTGGGTCGCTTGCAAATTGCACGAGCGGGGAGCCCACGAGAGTTCCGATCGCAACGTTTTCGTTCACAAGAAAAGCGCTGGGTAGCGACTTCGACCACACGGGAGCGAAGTTAGCGTTCGCAGTAGCAATCGTGATGAGAGCGGTGGTGGCGCATTGAGCTCTGTCCATCACGTTGGCTCGGAGAGTGTAGCTCACCGGGTACTCGAGCTCGCTGCCTGTCGTCTCCCTCGCGATGCTTATTTGCCCGGACGATCTGTCGATTTGGAAGAGTCCAGCCGGCGCGTCACCGTCGGCGATGGAGTACGAAAGTACATCTCCATAGTCCTGGTCTGTACCAGGAAGGGGATACCCTACAAGCGTCCCGACGGCGGCTCGCTCTCGCACTGTAAACGTCAATGAAGCCAGGATCGGACAGTCGTTCACGTCGATCACGTTGACTGTCACGGAGCTTCGAGCGACGAGCCCGGTCGACTCGAATGTCGGATCGTACACATTGAGGGTGAGCACGTGCTGCGCCTTTTCCTCAAAGTCAACAATCGAAGGCGCAAACGCTTCACCGCCGTGCCAAACCACATAGACGCTCGCGTTCGTGCAATCGTCTTTGCCAACAATCTTCTGGGACGCGACGCCATCGGCGATAACCGGCTGGACGAGAGCGAAGAGCGAGGTGTTCACAAATTCGTACCGAGAGCACGAACGCGCATCTTGGTCAGAAGCCAGCACGTTACACTTGGCCGTGCGCTTGTCGGTCATGATCTCGCCCGTGTTTTCCACGACAGAGCAAACCAAAGAGCTCATTGTCGGGGCTTCCGCGACGTCAAGCACGGTCACGGTCACGATTTCAGTCCCGCACAGGGTAGACTCGTCTTTGTCGCAGACACGCACGCTGATGGAATAGCTGTCTGGGTCTCGTTCGTAGTCCAATGGCCGCGTTGTCGTGATGATGCCGCTGAGCGGATCAATTGCGAACGGCACGTACGTGCTCATTAGCGCTAAAACGTTCACAGACGCCATGTCGGGGTCGAAGAATACCACTTTGAGGACGGCTTTCCCTGCTGCTTCGTTCTCCTTGATCGACGCTGCTTGGCCGACACGTATCATCGGGGCTTCGTTCACATCCACCACGGAGATGTTGATGGTCGCCGAGCTCGAGAACTCGCCGTCGGAGTACGAAACTGCGAGACTGTACACCGATCGGTTCTCGTAGTCCAGCGGCACAAGCGTCACCAGCTGTCCGTTGCCACGAACCGAAAATGCCGCAGCTCCATTCTGGCTGTCACTCCGAATTGAGAAACCCCACGTGTCTCCGACCGTGCCGTCTACGTCGATCACTTGCAGAGGTTTCCCGACCAGCGTCCCGATCCCAAGATTCTCCCGGACAGAAAACGCATCAGCAATCAGTTGAGGCGCTTCGTTCACGTTCGTGATCGCGATTTGGATGACAGTGGAGACTGTGATCGGCGCGCAAGCCTGAACGTCGACTCCGTCGCAGCTCACGCCGTTGTCCACCACGATGACATGCACGAACACTACAGGCATGATCTCGTAGTCGAAAGTCTTCCTTGTGCTGAGCGACCCGTCCGCTGCTATGGTCACCAATGCGCTCGCGTTCGTGCTGAGTGCCAACACGGAGTTCTTGTCCGGATCGACTACGACCACCTTCCCGATGAAGCCGAGCGTGTTCTCCGGAATCGAGAAGCTGGCCATGTTCCCAAACACGGGGGCTTCGTTCACATCAGCAACGCGGACTTCGACTAGCGTTGTGGCGGTCAGGGCAGTTGGGTACCCCGGATCTGTCGCTCGAACCTCGAACACGTACTTGCTCGCCACTTCGTAGTCGAGCGTCGCCCACTGGACAACAAGCTGCCCAGAACAGCCTTCGAGGCGGAAAGGGAAATCACCGGCGTCTTTCTGGACAATCTCGTACCGCAGGTTGCTCGTTTGTCCTGCGTCCTGGTCAGTTGCGTGGATCGGAGTCCCGAACGAAGTGCCAACCAGCGCGTTCTCTGCAATGGTCATCGAGTAGAAGGCGCTGCTGAAAGTTGGCGCTTCGTTGAGATCCAGGATGTTGATTTGAACCTCCTGCTCGTCGAAAAGCCCCTGCGTGTCCGTCGCTCGGACTTTGATGACCATGTAGGCTTTCGTCTCGTAGTCGAACGCGGAGGAGTTCAAGACAGACACGTTCCCCGCGGACGACACCACCACCGACGAAGACTCGAATGCCAGAGAGAAACGCACGCTGTCTCCTGCGTCAGGATCCATGGCAGTGAGTGTCCCGATCCATTCTCCAGCGCCTGGGTTTTCGAGCACTTGGAACCTGCGAGTTGTCAGAACCGGTTTCTCGTTCACGTTATCCACAAACACCAGCAAGGTGGACTCGGATGTCAGCCCGAAATGGTCTGATACGGCGATCTGAAGCGTCAGCGGCTGCTCTTTCGCCACGATGCTCTCAAAGTCAAGAGACGGAGCATCCGCTGCCAGGGACAGTTCACCTTGCGAGTTGACTTCGAACCGGCTGCTCACTTTCCCGTGCAGGTAGTATTCCAACGACGACGGGTACGCTCCGAATACGTAGAACGCACTGCTACTCCCGACCGGAATACTGAACGTCTCAGCACTCACAGGTTTGATGTAGACGTCGAATTCGAGCTTGCTCGAGCTGCTCTGAGCCACAACGCCGTCTTCGTCGGCCATCGCACTGAAGCCGTCACTCGAGATCCACAGCGGAACCTCCTTTACATCATGGTCCAGCAAGACAAACAAGAACCCGGGGCTCGCAAACGTCAGCGATGCGTTCGCGACTGGCGAATACTCGGGACCTGTGACGACAAATGCGCCAGTCAGCGCATCTGGAAACGAAATCCACTCGAAATCGTCAGCGGTGGAGAAGCTCAGCGCTCCCGCCTCGAGTCTCTGCGTGTAGACGCTCTGCGTGTTCCCTTCTCCGATGTCGATTGTCAGGTAGTCGGGGTCGTCGCGCTCGGGGTCTGATGCTGCTATCTGCCCGATAATGCTGCCTGGCAAGGTGTTTTCAGCCACTCGGAGCGTCTGGTTCAGCACAACAGGGGCTTCGTTCGCGTTCAGCACAACCACTCGAGCGATGCCATCCGCAGTAGCCTTGCCGTCTGAGCACGAGACTGCGAGCGAGTACTCTCGCTGGGACTCGAAATCCAGCATTTCTGTTCGCGCGTAGAGCAGCCCGCTCTTGCTCTCTACGGCAAACACCGTGTCGTAGTTACGTAGGCTGAACCGGAGCTCGTCGCCGAAGTCTTCATCGGTGCAATGCAACGAGCCCAGCGTTTGCAGCGAGCTGTTCGCTGGGATTTGGCTGCTGCCCGCGTGCTCCGTTGCATAGAACACAGACGCTGCTAGCAGCGGCGCATCGTTCTCGTCAAGCACCCTTACCGATACGTTTCCAACCGCTCGCAGCCCTGTCGTGTCTGTCACCAGCACACTGAGTCCCACGACACTCTGTTTTTCGTAGTTGAGAAGCGACGTGTTCC
This sequence comes from Globisporangium nagaii, assembly GCA_023335995.1. NCBI lineage: Eukaryota > Oomycota > Peronosporomycetes > Pythiales > Pythiaceae > Globisporangium > Globisporangium nagaii. The sequence goes on from JAADWH010000159.1 coordinate 18,161, forward strand.
TGACGTGAAGTAAACCCGTGGCAGCGTCGATTGTAAACGGCGAGTTTGCCGAGAGCAGCGTGAACTGAAGCGCGTCTCCGGCGTCTTCGTCCGACGCATCCACGTACCCCACAGCTACTCCTGCGACCGAGTTCTCAACGACCGAGAGATCAAACCGATTTGCGATCCGAGGCGCTTCGTTCACGTCGACCACTGTGATGACGAGTTCATTCGAGCACGACAGCGAGAACCCCGAGGTCGGCACGTCGTTCGCTTGGTAGCGGATGCGATACTCGCTCTGCTTTTCGAAGTCTGCATACCCGCTTCCAGCGCTGTATTGGATGGCGCCAGTCCCAAAGTCGACGGCGAAGGGGTCCTCGGAGGCCCCCACTCGCAAGAACACGTGCGCTTGGTCCCCATCAGCGTCTTGAACCGTAATGCGGCACAAACCTTGCGTTCCTGGCGATCCACTCTGAATCATCGGCGCGTTCTCCGCTACCCAGCAGTACACCAGCGGGCACACTGGAGGATGGTTGTCGTTCAAGACAGCGACGCTTACGGCAATGGTGTCCATCAGCCCAGTTGAATCAGACACCGTCAGCGCAAAGTTGTATGACGACTTGACGTTCACGTCGAGCTTTCCTTTCTGAAGCAGGGACAGAACGCCAGAGTTGGGGTCGACGGCGAATAGCCCCGCAGCTGTGACATCGCTCGCTGCACCGAGTGCGTACGTCACGCTGTCGAACGAGTCGGGGTCCGTGGCGTGAACGACTCCGATCAAGGAGTGCGCGTCTGCTAGCTCGTGAATCGCCATGTTGTAGTCGCGGTACTGGAACCGAGGCGCCTCGGGGACGTCGAGCACAGACACGCTCATCTGAAACGGCACCGAGATGCTGTCGAACGTCACCATCGCGCCGCGCACATTGAGCATTGGAGACGCCGAACTGGATCCCGAAGACAGCCCGAGTTGCAGTCGCGCCAGCGCCTCAAAGTCGCACAGCTCGTCGCCACTGTATAGCGAACCATCTGGATCGAGCCGAACAGCTCCCGACACTGGCGTGGTATCGTCGAGGACAAACGAGAACGCGTCGCCTTCCGGATCAAAACCTCGAAGCTGTCCAAGAAAGACACCTGGTGCCGTGTTCTCCGACAGTTTCAGGTTCAGCGCTGATGCGGACACAAAGCTTGGCGTCTCGTTCACATCATCAACGAAGACGAAGACGCGCACGGTATCAGAGAGGAAGCCTGCACCGGTGTCAGTCACTGTCAGCTGGAGGCTGTACACTTGCTGCGTCTCGAAATCGAATGCGTCGCGGAAAGCCACCAAGTCGCACGCCTTGTCATCTTTCTGAAGAACCCGCGCAATCTCCGCTGGATCCGAGCTGATCGCGTAGTACAGACGCTGATTGGAGTCCTCGTCACGAGCCTCGATGTGGCTCAAAACGGAGCCTGCCGGGCTGTTCTCGGTCACTCGGATACAAATGTGCTCGTTCGAATCGTATCGCTCGCGGATCGCGTTCTGCTGGTCAACGAAGCAGTTTCGCTGGAAGCGAGGAGCTTCGTTCAAGTCTTCAATGTCAACTTGAACCGTTGTTCGCGCTTTGTTTCCAGCGCTGTCTGTGACCACCACGTCGAACATGTACCGCTTCGTTGACTCGTGATCCAATGCGCCACTCACTGTTAGCTGCCCTGTGGCTTCGTCGAGCGCGAATGGCAGAGGCTCGTTTGCCAGAGACGCGACCTCGATCGTGTAGAGAAGCGCATCGAACTCGTCCTCGTCGCTCGCCACGAGAGGCAGTCCGACGCTTGTATGCAGCGCTGCGTTCTCCTCGACCGTTCTCGTTGTGACGTTTGCGATCACAGGCGCTTCGTTCACATCGATGATCTTCACAGTCACTCTACATGTTGATGAGAGCGACGAGACTACTTTCCCAGAGCTTGCGTCTCCGCTGACAAAGCTGTCAGCAATGCGCAGATCAACGCGCAGCGACTGGACTTTTTCAAAGTTCAGCGCGCTCTTGTCGCGAACCACGAGTGAGAACTGGGACCCGCTTCTCACGACTGAGAACGCACCGTAGGACGCGTCGACTGGCGAGCTCACAATCTCGAACGCTATGATCGCGTTCTTCGCTGGCGCGTCCGGGTCGCTCCACCGAAGCTCACCAACAGCTTCTCCAAACAGGGAGTTTTCTCGAATGGAAAAAGTCGAGTCTTCACACGTCGGCGGCTCGTTCACATCCATAACAGCAACTGTGATCGGATCCGAGATTGCTCCGAGCCCATAGCGGTCTTTCGCGCGAACGCGAATGACGAAGTTCCTGTTCGTCTCGTAGTCGAGCGAATTGTCGCCACTCAAGCGGACTTCTCCATCGCACGAATGAATCGTGAACAGGTCGACAGATGCGCCACTCTCGTCCTGTGACTCGACGAGCTCGTACGAAACAGCGTCGTACATGTCTGGATCAAACGCGGCAACGATGACTCCGACAACTGCACCTCGCTGGGAGTTCTCATCGATCTGAAAGCTCTTCTGCGGCGGAAACACTGGCGGCTCGTTAACATCCACGATATTGACGCGAATCACGGCAGTTGTGGACTCCTTGCCGTCAGTCGCAGTCACGAGCATGTCGTAGTAAGGCATGATCTCGAAATCCAGCGCGGAGGCGAGTTGGATCAAGCCATTGGAAGGTGCGATCGAGAACGTCGCCGTCGGGTTCTGCGTCAGCGACACTGTGTCGTTCTCTGGGTCCCAGAAGGCAATAGACGCACCAACGACGCTCTCGCAGTCCGAGCAGAGCGCAACTCCCGAGCCGACTGATGCTGACTCCTTGATCCAAAAGCTCTTCGAGACGATCACAGGCGGCTCATTCACATCGAGAATCAGAACCTGAACCTGGCTGCTGCAGCTTAAGTGTCCTCCATCCACTGCCTCGATCCGCAGTACAACTGACTCCTGCAGCTCATAGTCGAAGACCTTTGTTGCTGTTAGCTCGCCGGTTGGGCTGATCGCGAAGCCGACATTGCTGGAGCTTGAATCTGAGATGATGCTGTAGGAGAGAGATCCCCACTTGGCTACGGCAGACGCGGCGTCTGGGTCAGAGGCAGCAGCAGTACCGATGCTCCCAAGCGTGTCCTCTGCGAGGCGGAGTATCGTCACCCGCTCTGCAAAGCTGCAGACTTCGTTCGCGTCCAGAAGCGTGATCGTAAGTACGCCAGTAGCCTCTTGAACTGGCAAGCCGCTGTCTGTCACAGTCACAGTCACTTGGATGTCACGCACCATCTCAAAATCGAACCCGCTCTCGTCTGCAACCCGCAAGACGCCAGTCTGCTTCTCGATAAACACCGCAGCGTCGCTTCCTGAGCGAGTCACAGTCGTATTGTCCTTCAGAAGCAACGCAGTTTGGCTAATGACAAACGTGTGCGTCTGCCCGTAGTCTTGGTCGCTGATCGCCACTGAGCCGATGATAGTGCCTTCAGCCTGGTTCTCCGGAATCGAATAGTTGGATGATGCCAGCTGCGGCGCATCATTGCGATCCAGAACCATGACTGTCATCGTGGTAGCTGATGACAGCCCGCGGGAGTCCGTCGCAACAACCTTGATTGAGTACGTTGAGACGCTCTCATAATCCAGCAATGCTTTCGTGAAAAGCACTCCGGACACCACATCGACGCCGAATACCCCTGATGCCTCTTCGATCGAGAACGAGAGCACGTCGCCAAAGTCAGGATCCGCCGCGAAGACGGTTCCATTGACGGTCTCGGTCAAATTGGCGGTTGTGAACAGCGGCGTCGATATAATCGCACTCTCCGGGACGTACAGCAGCACACCCGCGCTCACCGCTGGTGCTTCGTTTACATTTATCACCGCAACTTGAACAGTAGTGTAGGCGCACAGCGCTCCAGGACCGTTGTCGAGGGCTCCGACAACCAGCGTGTAGGCAGTCTGAGCCTCAAAGTCAAGCGCTGGAGCATTGTTGACGAACAGACTGCCAGCCCCCGCTACAGACGAAATCGAGAACGCCTCCCGGTCGTTCCCGCTCACGAGCGAGTACATCAGCGTGTTGTTTTGGTATGTGTCCGTGTCGAGCGCTGCCACCGTGCCCACGAGCGTTTGGCTCGGCATGTTCTCTTGAATTGCGAACGAGTAGAGACTCTTCTGGAACACTGGCGGCTCGTTGCTGTCAATGACACTGATCATGACCGTTGCTCGCGCTGAGAGCCCCCACTGATCCTCCACCATTGCTGTGAGCTGATGCGTCTGCTGCGTCTCGAAGTCCAGAGTCCCGTTCAGGGCGATTGCGCCATTACTGGATATCACAAACGGTCCCGGAATGGCCGCAATTGCGCTCAGGGCGATGCGAAACGCGAGCACAGACTTTGCATCTTCGTCTTGCGCGCTCAGATAGCCGACCAAGGTACCGCTGGCTGCATTCTCACTCACAGAGAACGTGTACTGCGACTTCAGGAACGCTGGAGGCTCGTTCACATCAACGATGTTCAGGATGATCGCGATGACACTGTCGGCGGTCGCCTCGTTCGCTGAATACGCAAGAGCAGTAAGCAGCACGATCTTCACTTCACAGACGCTTGATGTCTCGAAGTCGAAAGCGCCTTCGTCGAGGCGCAGCTGACCGCACGAATTAATCGAAAACATTATGTTCGCTCCACAGGAGCTGCCCAGAATCCCAACCTGGAGGTCGCACGTATCCGTTAGAGGGTTGCCATCCTGCTCATCGATGACGAACACTCCAACGGGTGTACCGATCGGCTCCCCAGAGCCAACGTCTTCTCTCACGGAAAACTGTACTGCTTCGCGAGTGAAATACGGGGGCTCGTACACATCCTCCAGACTGACGATCAGCTTCGTCGACGCTGTGAGGTTCGCCTTGTCGGCGACACAAACATCGACCCAGAACGTAGGCGTCCGCTCGTAATTGAGAGCCGAGGAGTTCAGCACGAGGAGCTGCCCAGCATTGCTTCCACGATAGCTTTGAAGCAGAAATGCTCCTGGCTGACTCTGTCCGCAATCCCAGTACGACAGCACTTCGTTTGCGTCAGGATCTGTCGCGTGGACGAAGCTCACGACTGTCCCTGCCGCGGAGTTCTCGCGCAAAAGTACCGCCGAAAGCTCGTCAGCAAACACCGGCGCTTCGTTCACATCCGTCGAGTAGATGAACCCGACTGTGCTTGCGGAGAGTTCGCCGTCGGAGACTTCGACTGTGATCGAGAAAAAGCGACGCAAGTCGGTCTCGAAATCCAATGCACAGCTGCCTGTCAACGAGAGCTCCCCCGACGAGCGATTCATTGCAAAGCACCCGCTTTGTCCGACGTTCGTCTGCGCGATCGAATATGACAGCACGGCTCCGACGTCTGGATCCGAAGCGAGAATGAACCCGGCCGACGACCCCGGCAGTGTGTCTTCTCGAAGACTCACGTTGAAGTTTTGGATGACAGGGGCCTCGTTCACATCGGTGACTTGCACTATCAGCTGTGCGCTCCCTGTAAGCCCTGCATGGTCTCTCACAGTGATCAATAGCGCGTAGCTCGCTGTCTTTTCGAAGTCGAGCTGTCGCTGGAGCACCACTTGACCAAACGAAGCGTCGATAGTGAACACACCTTCCTCGTTCCCGCTTGTGATCGAATACAGGAACAGATTGTGCTTGAGGATCTCCGGATCCGAGGTGAGGCTCAAAAACGCGCGTCCCACGGTTGACCCCGTCGCCATGTCTTCCCTCAGCGAAACAGACTGGGTCAGCATCGACGGCGCCTCGTTCACGTCATTGACGCTGATCGATATTGCGGCAGTCGTGAACAGCCCAGCACTGTCTTGAGCCTTCACGATCACAGTGTACTGAGCACTCGTTTCGAAATCGAGAGCATCAGCCTGCTGGAACAGCACGCCAGTGAATGCATTGATGCTAAAGGTTGTCGCAGCCTGACCGCTCTGCGAATGCGATCGCTCCTCCACGAGGCTGAAATATACCGTGTCACCATCCGGATCCACGGCTCCCACTCCAGGCAGGATGCGCGTCGTGCGTGGGAGGTTCTCGTCAATGCTCACTTGCATAGCCGACATTTGAGGCGCCTCGTTCACGTCGTTCACCACGATGCGGATTTTCTGCTGGCGACTTAGGCTCCCTGACGAATCCGACGCCACGACCAGCAGCGAGTACTCAGCCTTCGCTTCGTAGTTCAGTTCAGCGTTCACTAGAGTCACTGCGTTGTCAATCACGTCGAACACGTACGGAGAGCCGACGAGATGGATGGTGACTTGGTCAGCGCTGCCATCACTCAGGAAGTCTGGGTCAAACGCATTCAAGGATCCTAGAGCTTTTGAGCCGCTCTTCGAGTTCTCGTCGATGTAAAACACGGTCGGACTCATCTGGGGCCGCTCATTGACGTCGCGGATGAAGATCTCGACTGTCTGCCACGGAGATGAGAGACCACCACCGTCCGTCGCTTGAACCAAAAGCTCACAAACGTGCTGAAGCTCGTGGTCGACGAGTCGCGGGTCTCGCACCAGCACTCTACCTTGCTCATCTACGCCGAATGGGCAGGAGCTGGAAGAGACAGTGTAACTCCACGAGTGCGTTTTCCACGCAGCTGTCGATCCGCTCGCGTCTTCGTCGCCGACTTGAAGCGCACAAACCACCTTGCTCGCGTACTTTGTGAGCTGGAGAGCGTCCAGGTCGTACGGGATTTCGTCCATTTCGCATCTGTGCTGAGCGATGGTCGTCGGGGCGTCGTTTACGTCCACGATCTTTATGATGATGGACCCGCAGCCTTGCAGTGGAGGCGTTCCCCTGTCCACTGCACATACTGTGACCGACACACTCTGGAGCGACTCGAAATTCAGCACGGTCGCATCCGCAACTCTCAGGACACCCGAGCTCGTGTCAACTGCAAATGCCGACTCGCCGAGCCCGCTGGACGCAAGCAGCTGAAAGTCGAGCATTCCAGTTGCCAGAACCCGCGAATCTGGATCGCTAGCCTTCACTTGGCACACCGCAGCCCCGAGTGGCGAGTTCTCAGCGACGAAGCATGTCTGATCGGGAACGCTCGGAGGCTCGTTTTCATCAACAACCGATACCGTGACAGTCGAGAGCGCCACTGCTCCTCCGCGGTCTGATACGGAGACTGTCAAGCTGTAGCTGTTGCGGACCTCGTAGTCGAGCATGTCGACAATGGCGCTGAGCTGCCCAGATTTCGCATCGACCGAAAAGATTTCGTCAGCGTCGTTTCCGTTTGTGATCCGGAAAAGAGGCGCGTCTCCTGCGTCCTCGTCGCTGAATGGCACGATTCCGCCCTGAAGGAGTACTTTGGAGACTGAAAAAGCAATAGACAACGACAAACCAGTCAACAAACCTCACAAATACACTCCCTTGGATCGAGTGCTCGGCACGATACAAATGCGTACCTTGCGCAACCTTGACCTCTAGCGCAGGGGCTTTTGAAGCGCTCGTCTCAAAAGCACTCACTTCACCCACCCCGCCGCCTGTGATCAGAAACTTCAGTGCCTTCACGCTTGCGATGTCGCCATATGAAGACTGAATTAGAGGTGCCAGGTCGGGCGACCGAAGCGTTTCTCCTCTCGCCTCCACTGGCACTGACCACTGAATGAAATTCGACGATCCGAAGCTGCTCAGCTCTTTGGTGCTGCTGACAGTGAGCCACGAGCTGTCAGAAGCATTCAGAATGCGGATCTCGAGCGAGAACGGACCGACTTGAGCGGACGGCACCTGCGCATGAACATGATGTCGGTCAAGCGGGTTTGTACGGCTATATTGAGGAGCACGTGAGAGGAATGACACGTACGAAGAAGCGAAGGTGGACTTGAGACTGCTTCACCGTATCCGGAAGGCTCACGCTGCCGAACTGGAGCACCACGCCAATGTCAGCTTTCAAGTATGCGTCGAACCCCATTCGCAGCGTCTTTCGCGAGGTCTGCAGCGTGAGTCTTGACGAGGCTTTCACAACTTCGTAATCGTCTCCAGCAGCAAGAATCGGGAATGAAAACGTCTGTGTCGGTAGCGTGCTCTCGCTCGAGTGAACTCCTGTAAAGTGCAGAGAGATGTCAGCAACCTGACGAGCACAACATGGTCCAGACACAAAAGAGTACAGCAGTGTACCTTCTGGGATTGACAGTGAGAGATTCGCTGTCGTCGGAGGCTCGTTCACGTCCCTTGACGAGATGTGGACGCTGCACGACGAGACAAGTCGCCCTATGCCATCGTGATACACTCCGTCGTCTGACACTAGGACAGACACGTCGAGTTCTCGAAGCGAAATCGACTCGAAGTCCAAATTTGGCGACCTCGAGATGAACAGCTGCCCCGTGCCTACATGGACATTCACGAACGGATGGTCGAGCGCGAACGAGAACACCGTGCCGATGTCAGCGTCGCGAGCATAGTTTCGCAGAGGCAGTCCGATCTTGGTTCCTGGGACTGCGTTCTCGCCGATGACGAAGACCGAGTCGACGACACACACTGGCGGGCTGTTCTTTGCCACGAGGTTGACAACCACAGTCACCGAATCCCACGCCAGACTCGAGTCCATCACTTTGGCAATCAGCACGAAGTGAGCGCCTTCAGGGAGCGCTTGGAGAGCAGCGTTCGAAATAACGGAGAGCTCCCCGCTTGTTGAGTTCAATCCGATCGCTCCACGACCATCCACCACGCTGCCATCGATCTGGTACGCATATGGAGCCTCGAGCGAGAATGTCAACACATCTCCAGCATCCTCGTCGGTTGCATGCAGAGCGCCAAAGACAATCCCATTCGCGGCGTGATTCGACACCGAGAAGGAAAGCGTCCGATTGTCGCTGACATAGATGGACGGCGCGTCGTTGGTATCCTGGACAAGAACGTGCAGGATCGACGAGGCGCACAGCTTTAACGGGTCGCACGCAGTCAGCCCTAGCTGGTATTCCGCAACGTACTCGAAATCCAGCGGCTTCAGCAGGAAAAGCGTCGAAACTGTCGAGTCCGCGAATGCGAACACCTGGTCCTCGTTCCCGTCAGTGACGCGATACGTGAGCTGCTGGTTCTCGTCCTCATCGTCGACGTTCCAAGAGAATACAACGGAGCCTGGGGACGCACTCTCCTGAATCGTGACGTTGATGAGCGGATCGCTTGTCGGGGTTTCGTTCACATCTTGGATCAGCGCCGTGAGTTTGCCGGTACTCGAGAGCCGCGGAGAACCAGTGTCCGTGACGCGGACTTTCAACCACGCCTCGTGGTTGGCAATCTTCTCGTAGTTGAGCAGCGAGCTGTTCTGAACCTTGACCCTCCCGCCCGTTGGGTCGATGCTGAAGAGAGTCGCTTCGGATTGCTCTACAATCTCGTACAACAACGACACGCTCTGGTTCGTGTCCTGATCGGAGCCAGCAGCTGTGTGGACCCATCCGAGAGCGTTTTCGGTCACTGTGAACTGCGCGTCTGGGATTGCTGGCGCCTCGTTCACATCAACGACATGAATCACGAGGGAGCACACGCTGCACGCTCCAGACTGGTCGCAGGCTGAGAACGCAAGCTCGTACTGGCTTCTCGACTCGAAGTCGAGCGCTCCCGTCAGTACAACCAGCGAGCCCTGGGCAAACCCAAACAGCCCGCTTGCATCTGAAGCCGCAACCAACTGCAGCTCGGGCTCGAAACCTCTGTCTGCTGCGTCGGGGTCGACTGACGAGATCTTCGGCGAGATCACCGTCCCAATTGGCGCGTTTTCACTGACGAACCGAGATTCTGAAGAGCAGCGAGGCGGCTCATTCACGTCAACCACTTGGACGCCAACTTTCATTGTGGCACGGAGAGCACCGTCGCTGACGCTCGCTGTCAAGGTATAGGAGGATCTCGACTCAAAATCCAAGACACCGCCAGCTGGAGATAGTGAGATGGAGCCTGTCGCCGAGTCAACTCTGAAGAAGCTCGAGTAATCACTAGGTTCGAGCGCGAAGCCAAGAACAGCACCGTCGTCAGGATCGGCTGCTGTGAGTTTCCCCAACTCAAAGCTAACAGCAGCGTCTTCAGGAACGGAGAACGAGTACCCTTCTTGGAGAAACACCGGCGGCTCATTCACATCTTCCAGCGCAACTAGCACGCTGATGACAACCTTGGTCGACCTGTCAACGTTGTCGTGCACCAAGACCGTGACAGACAGCTCTCTCGGCATCGTTTCGTAGTCCAGCGCTTGCCGCACTCGTAACTGGCCACTGCACGCGTCCACACTGAATTGGGGTGAGAACTCGGACGCCTCCAACTGAAATGCCAGCGTGTTGTTCTCCGGATCCCATGTGTTTGCCGACATCGCCGCTCCAACCGGGATTTCCGTGGGCGAGTTCTCCACGACCCGCAGTCGAATGACGCTCGACAGGAGTTGAGGAGGCTCGTTCACATCAATGACGTTGATCACAAACTCGGCTGACTGATTGAGTCCCGGGAATGCTGGTTTGAACACATCCACGAGAACGGACACCGTTTTCACCACTTCGTAGTCAAGCAACTGAACCAGAGTCACGACACCCGATCTAGGGTCGATCGTAACAGACGGACTGGATCCGAGAATCTGGAAGCGCAGGTTTTCGTTCGAGGCATCATCGGGGTCCGACGCGTTCACGATGAAGATCGATCGCGGGACGACCCCCAGCTCAGGCACGTCAACTCGGTACGGCGATAGCACCAGCGGGCGCTCGTCAGCGTTCAGAATTGACACGTACACGGCTTCTTCTGTCGCAAGAAGCCCGCTGTCGATCACCTCTACGACCAGCTCAAACTCCTGCTTCATTTCGAAATCCAAAGCGCTCGGCGATCGCACAGTCACCGTCCCTGTGCTCGAGTCAATGGCGAACACGCTGCTATCGACCAGGCGGAACCGAAGCAAACTCCACGCAGCCCTCGTGTCCTGATCACTTGCGGCAACGGTCATCACAATCTCACCGCGAAGCGCGCTCTCCAGCACGAACCCGCGCTGCTGAGACGGAACAATCGGCGCTTCGTTCACATCAGTGACGACTATCGAGACTGTCTGAAATGTTGACCGTCGATTTGCCGCGTCATCAATGAGCAGCATAGTGCAATTGACGGTCGACGACAATTCGAAGTCGAACTTGGTTGGGTCGCGGACGAGCAGGAAGTTGGTCACAGGCTCGATCGCAAACGGACAGCCGCTGTCCAGAATGGACACTGCGTAGTGCTCGCTCGGTTCGATCGTTTTGAACCCAAGCCTGCCGACGCGAGCGCCAGTACTCGGATTCTCCGCGATTGTGAGCGCGCCAATGGTAAACGCGGGCGGATCGTTGCCGTCGACGATGTTGAGCACCATCTCGCACGTATCCGACAGTCCATCTTTGTCAGTCGCTTGGATCGTGAAGCGATACGAGGACTTCAGTTCGAAGTCCAGCCAGCCACTTCGGAAAACCAGCTGCCCTGTTTGAGGGTGAATGGACACTCCCGACGGTCGATTTAGACGGAGCAGGCTGAACGACAAGGCGTCGTCGAGATCCGGATCCCCGGCGTGGACATTTCCCAGCGAGAGTTCTAGCCAGTCACAAAACAACAACCCAAATTGACAGCATTAGATGGGATCAGTAGCAGGAAGAGACACCATTGTCGACACAACCCTTCCTCACCAGTTGCAGGCCCAGAGAGCTCCAGTCGCAAGCATGCTGCTCCCGCCCAGCTGACTGGGACAAGTCGGATTTGCAGCGCCGTGATGGTTGGGATCGTGACACTGACAAATGTGGCATCCGTAGAACCGCTAAACGCGGTAAACAGATGTGCTTGCCTCGTGGATGTCAGCTTCACACGCTCGAACGCAGCAATCGCGGTCCGCCGAAACTCGAGATAGAAAGTCGTCAAACGGCCGGTGGTTCCATCGGCAGTGACACCAGCGTGGATGAGACCTCTGGATACCGTCGTGGGTCGAGGGAAGCTCACTTGGACCCATTCTGTTGCTGGCAGACTTGACGCGGCGCACCAAGCGCCTGGCGCACTGTCCACGCGAACCACCTCCATTCCATTGTAGCCGTAGCCGTGCGCTTTTTGGTTGTTTAGGAACGAGCTTGCGCTTAGCGAGCTAGTCAAGAGAACAGGCTCCGAGGCGTTGCCGATGAGTGGTCGCTCAAAAGCGCTTGTCGTGCAGCACATCAGCGTCGCGCTGCCAGCGTTTATCTGTGCCTTCGTACTGCTGCCACGGCAGTAGTCAGCGTTCAGGGTCGTGTTGCTCTCCATTGGAAACGTCCGACGGTTTGCGACGGACGCGTCAACGCAAACGGACTCGACGTCGACAATGCTGCACAATCGAAGCTGTTGACTCTTGCAGAACTTGTTCCCAGCGCTGTGCTCGACCGTCGAGCTGTTTGTGGTGGGAAGATCGAAGAAGACAGGGACTGCATTCACGCAAGATCGATCAGGAAATCAAGCTGATAGTGCAAATCACAGAGTAGACACTGTCAAAGGTGGCAAGATGAAGGCTTACCAGCGTACGAAAGCAGCGCCTTCACTTGGGTATCAGCAATTGCTCCAGAGAAGAAATGAACCCGGTTGATCCAACCAGTGAAGCGATCGCTCTGAGCTGACAACACGGCGGTTTCTGCGACGGCTTGGAAGTCCAAAGCCGTAGGCGCAGTCGAGTCAAGCTCTCCATCGATGAACAGCCGGAACGCGCGTTCTGCGATCGAATACACCACGGCCACGAACTTCCACGACCCGTCAGCCACGCTCGAGAGACTCACTGCCGAGAAGCTTCCGACGCGAATCTCCAGCTTGCGATATACCACTGAAATACTGAGTGCTGACTCCGCGAGCTCGTTCAGTGTCAGAATGTTCCCCGCGCTCGTGGTACTCCGAATGGCCATGGCGATCGAGAAATCGAGGTTGCCAAATGCGAACCTGAGCGCTGGGCTGGGGTCGTAGAGGTTCTGGGTCAGCTCACCACCGAACAGCCCTCCAGCTTCGCTGAAATGAGTCACCTCGCCAGCTAACCATACGCGAATAGTTAGATGTGAATGGAACACCTTTCGCGCAGGTGTGCAAACACAGCGAACTCACCTTCACGGAATGGCGTTGGCTCAACGATTGTGCGAGCTCCGCAGCTCGGTAGCAGCAGCGTTGGTGCTTCGTTCACATCCTTGACGTTGATTATCAGTGTGCCGCAGCCTGTCATGCGCGCGACGTAATCGTTACTGGCGCCGTCGTCGGTTGCGCACAGGGAGAAGGTCAGCTGCGGCTCGGTTTCAAAGTCCAGCTGCGGAGACCAGAGGTAGACGCTGGACAAGCTGCGGTTGACAGCACGGAAACTGAGTCTGCTGGTGTCTTGAGCCACTGAAAACGACAGCACACTGCTGGGGTTGGAGTCGACGCCGAAGACTTGGCCGATCAGCATCCCAGGACTGCTGTTCTCCGGGACTGCAAACACGAAGTCGCCGACAACTGGAGGGCTGTTCACGCGGCTCGCGTACACCTGCACAACCTGGTTGTTCGTCGACACCAAGCCAGCACCCGCCCCATCTACTGCCTGCACGGTCACGCTGAAGCTGCTGCCGCCAACTACCGCTTTTGTCAAGCGCAGATCGCCACTCACAGCCAAGGAGAACACACCCTCCTGGCTGGAGCTGACGATCCGGTACTGAATGCTTGCCGTGTTTCCGTCCGGGTCGACAGCACTCACTCGCCTGACTGCACTGCCGATCGCTGTTGACTCTGGGATGTATACATCCACAGTGCCTTGCTCAAAGTACGGCGGCTCGTTGACGTTCTCGATCTCGACTATGATGTCGACCGAGACGCTGTTCGAGGCGCTGTCCTTGGCTCGCACGCGCAGATCCACCCTTTGCAGCTTCTCAAAGTCCAACAGTGTCGAGTTCAGAACTGCAACCTGTCCGCTGGCATTGTCCACTGAGAAGTAGCCAGGAGACGGCACCGACGACCACACTTCGAAGCTCAAAGCGTCTCCGGCGTCTTGATCCGAAAAGAGTGAGCGCAGTGAAGCGCCGACCAGCGTTCCTGACGGAGCATTCTCCGGGATGCTCAGCGTGATGGTTTCACTCCCCAGCAGAATAGGAGGCTCGTTGACGTCCGAGACTGCGACTGTGAAAGTCTGCAACGTTGATGCCGGGCTCGTGGCCGAATCCGAGGCGTTGATTGTGATCTCGAAGCGCGCTTGGAGCTCAAAGTCAACCACAGCGTTCCGGATCTCAATCTGCGCGCACGAAGGCGATGTCGCGACAATTCGAAACGCAGCCGAGTCGCTGTCGTTGCCGAAGTTCGATTCGTACGAATACGAGATCGTGTCGTTCTCAGGATCAAATCCGGTTAATCGCCCAAAGGCAGTTCCGCGAGGAGAGTTCTCGGGAACCGCGAGCAGCTCGAAGGCGAACGTCGGAGGCTCGTTGACGTCCAAAACGCTGACCCAGACCAGCGCTTCAGAGCTCAAGCCGTCCCCGTCGGTCACTCGCACGGTCAGCTTGTACGAGTTGGTCGCCTCGTAGTCCAGCTGAGCATTCGCAGCAAGGAGAATCTGCCCAGCACTGGTGACTTCAAACAGATGCGTCGCCTGGGCACTGACGATTTCGAAACGGAGACTCGAGTACACACCTTCGGGGTCGACAGCCGACAGCCGCTCTCCAACAAGTGCGGAAGCTGCAGCATTTTCTGCAATGCTCCGGTAGACTGGTGACTGAATCACTGGAGCCTCATTCACATCTGTGACGACGATTCGAACCCAGGCTTGCGCTGGCAAAGGCAGAGGCGAGCCGCCATCTCGCACCTCCACCAGCACATTGTACGACTGACGACTCTCGAAGTCCAATGCTCCGGCTGGCGACAGCGTGATCTGTCCGCTGTTCCCGTCGATCTCAAACAGTCCTACCACGTCCTGCGTGACGATTGCAAACGTGGCGCCGCTCGGATTCTCCACTGACTGCGATTCGTCCTGATCCACTACTTGAATGGGATCACCCACAGCAGCGCCACCGACACTCGCTTCACTGATGGAACGCACGAGTTCTTGAGGAGCGATATCGTTGAGATACTCGGCAGACACGTCCTCCCAGCTGCCGTCTCCCATTCGGAACTGGAATGAGATCGTGTCGTCAGTCGGAGAGAACGCGTATGCAGAGATCTCGTGGATTCCTCGGCGCAGTGGGCTGTTCAGCGCACTTTCCGCTACGTGCTGCAGCTCCGAGCTCGGCCGAATCGATCCAACTGTGGGCGTCACGATGCGATCGATTGTAAACTCAGCGGTGAGATTCGCTTGAGACAGCGCTCGCACGGAGACCGACGAAGCACTCCAGAGTAAGAAGCTCCACGTCGCCACCAGTCCGTACGCTCCGCCAGACCCACCCTTGCACAGCTCTCTGTTGCATATTGCTCGAAGAGACGCGACGCGGCTGGTACAGAAACCACCGGGCTGGCTGGCAGTCTGCATTGCGTTAACAAAGGCAGACCCCTGCAACCCAGTAACAGCGCCGAACGAGACAAATCGCGTAGACACGGCAAACCCGTACTCGAGCTGCAGGACTGGAGGTTCATTCTCATCGAGAATCGTGACAGATACCTCTGCAGACGTCGAGAGCCGAGGACTGCCATTGTCCGACACCAAGAGAACGAGAGCGTGCTCTTTCCTGCGCTCGTAGTCGAGCGCTCCTCCAACTTTCACGAAGAGCTGTCCATTGCACGACAGAATCCCAAAGAGATCGCTGCCATCGCCGCCGGTTATCTCGAACGTCAGCTGCTGCCCAGCGTCAGGATCAAACGCAATGATCGGCGCGCCGACCAACACGCCAGCAACGGCGTTCTCTCTCACTGAAACAGGCGAGGGCAGCACGACGGGTGACTCGTTGATGTCCTGCACGCTCACGAGGATAGTGGACACTGCGCACAGCCCAAACGCATCGCACGCCTGAACAGATACCTGGAAGTACGCCCGCGTCTCGAAATCGATGCCACCGCCTTCCGAAGACACCCGTAGCTGGTTGTCAGCGAAGGCGAATGGCACTGGCGCTCCAGAGCTCAGCACGGAATACTTGATGCTCTGTCCTTCAGGGTCGACCGCAATGGGGAGAGATCCATCGAGCACAAGAGTTCCAGCGGGACTGTTCTCTGCGACGGAAGCGCTGCTAATCGCAAACACGGGCGCCTCATTCACGTCCAGAACGCGGATCTCGACGGGTTGCGTGTCTTTCAACCCGCCCGAGTCTGTCACCGATACCAACAAGGAATAGTGACTCGTCTTCTCGTAGTCAAACGCTGTGCTGTCGGTTCCGAAGATCCCGCCTGAGTGACTATCGATGCGAAACAGGCTGCTCACATTGCTCTCCACCAACGCGAAGTGGAGCGAGTCGCCTTGATCTGGGTCGTGGGCTAGCGCACTGACGATAGGAACTGACAGATCGTTGGTCGACGTGCCACCTGTGGACTCATTCACGTCCCCTGATAGCCCAGCAACGATCGTGGGCGGCTCGTTCACGTCGAGAACGCTCACAACAAGCGTCATTACCGTCGTGCATGGAGACGCGCCGTCGTCTGTTGCCGACACAGTGAGCTCGAAGCGACTCTGCGTCTCGAAGTCGAGGCTGCTCGCGTCGAGCACGGACACTTGGCCGGACGAGACTCCAATAGCAAAGACATCTGACTCCATGCGGAAAGTCACCCTTCCCGAGATGCCGAGCGGGTTGTCTTCGTCGCTCACGAGCAGAGGAGAGCCGACTCGCGTTCCTGCGACGCTATTCTCATCCACGAACCGCGTCTGGGGACCAAACACTGGGCAGTCATTCGTATCAGCAATGTAAACCGTCACTTGACACTGCACTGCATTCACACCGTCGCTCGCTCGGACGCGCAGCTCGTACACTGGAATGGCTTCGTAGTTGAGCAGCGCCAAGTCTTGGACAAACACGCTCCCGCTTGCATTCGCATAGAAAATGGAGGCTACATCCATGCTGAACGTGAGCTTGCTTGCCTCCGGGTCGTTTGCCACTACCTGCAGGAGCCACGTGTCCTTGCCGACGAGGTTCTCCGAGACCACGATCTCTTGAGACTCGCACTCTGGGGGTTCGTTCTGGTCAATGACGTCAATCCGAACTGGGCAGTGAACCTTCCCAAGCGCAGAGTAGTGCACAGCAAAGTGGAGCAGGTACGTCGTCCGAGCTTCGAAGTCAAGTGGCACGGTGTCACTGACTCGGAGCTCCCCTGTCGTGCTGTTGATCTGGAATGGAAGAGCAGTCAGTCCCGAGCCCAGGAGCTCGAAGTTGACGCCAACGGCGCTCACGTTCGTCACTTTCAGGACCCCGACTGATGCACCAGCTGAGTTTTCCAGGATTTGGAACGCATTAAACGGTGACGGACACGTGATCGGTGGCACGTCTTGCACAACCTGAACATAGCACGTGACCGGGACATCGTACAGCCCGTCGCTCACCACGACGGACACGACCAACGTGGTGTCAAACGTCTGCTGCAAGTGTGCAACGTCGCGGACGACAACGAACTGGTCATTCGAGATAGCAAACAGAGCTGCCAGCTCCGCATCAGCGAATGTGAAGCTCAGCGTCGCTGCTTCCGGGTCGGCGAGATCGATCTTCACGATCTGGTGACCAACCTCCGCGCTCTGGTGTACGCTTCCGTTGTAGACAGTAGCTCCGGCTGGCGCCTCGTTGACATCGATCACGTCCAGCACTGCGACGCAGGTGCCGCTGAGTCCTCCGACGTCGGTCGCCTCGACAACAAAGTAGTGCCGCGACTGCGTTTCAAAGTCCAGTAGACTCTCTAGAATCAGGCGACCAGTGGTATCGAAGGAGAACCAGGAGCTCGCGTTCACGACGCGAAGCGTGAACGCTGTGTCCATGGCGTCTTCGTCCAGAACCGTGAGCGCTGCAGAAAGCACCGTCTTGATTGGGGCAGCTTCGCTGACTTGGAAGTGTCCACACTGCGGTTGAGGCGGATCGTTCGCGTCCAGCACAGTCACAGTGACGTTGTAGGACACGGCGATGTCATCGTCTCGAATCGAAAGCATCACGACGTGAGAACTATTCCGCTCAAAGTCCGGCGGGATCTGTCCGACGTGCAGCCGGTTCGTTGGCGCATCGTAGTAGAACGTGCCGGGGACGCTTTGGCTCTCGAGCGTGACGATGAGCTTCGCCCCTTCTGGGTCGAAGAGAAGAGAGTCAATCGGTGGCTCAATGGCTGTGCCCGTCACAGAGTTTTCTGTGATCGAGAGGTATTGCCCAGCGACGAGAAGCGGTGGCTCGTTCACATCCAGAAGCGAGACTTCGAAAGTCCGCTCGACATACAGCGCCTCCGCTGATGTGTCATGCACTCCAACTGTGACGCTGAACGATTTTCGCAGAGACTTGGCGTCAAACACCCTCGTCCACACCTCGCTCTTGCACGACATCTCTATAACGCGCGCTTGGCGCAGCAAAGGCACCTGGAATTGCATCGACGCGACAGTAGCACTGGCATTAACGCGATCTTTCTCAACCACAGCAAATGGCTGGAAAGCGACCGCTGAGGCGTCGACACGAACGCTGACCTGGCGTTGCAGAACGTCAGTGATCGAAAGCGCGCTGCCAGCCAGATCCACGAAGACTGCTTCGAGATCGATGACGCTGTAGTTCTTCAGTTCGCCCAGGAAGGCGACACCTCTCACCACCAAGCGATAGAAGTCACAGTTGACGACCACCGGCTGAAACGCTGGGAACGCCAACGCATCGTACGCGAATGCCTCGTAGTCAAAACACGCCGGGTTCTTCACAAACAGCTGTCCCGATGACTGCTCGATGCTGACGCAGTCATCCACGTCTTGCGCTTTCACGGAAAACACAACGCCGCCGCCTCTGTCTTGGTCGAACGCAGCCACAGGAGCTCCGATTGGCGACCCTGCCGGAGTATTCTCTTTTAGCTC
This sequence comes from Globisporangium nagaii, assembly GCA_023335995.1. Taxonomy (NCBI): domain Eukaryota; phylum Oomycota; class Peronosporomycetes; order Pythiales; family Pythiaceae; genus Globisporangium; species Globisporangium nagaii. The sequence goes on from JAADWH010000159.1 coordinate 37,040, forward strand.
AAAGCTCAAGCTCGAGATCACCGGAGGCTCGTTCACGTCAGCCACGTACACTGTCAGCGTCGCCTCGCTTGCAAGCTTCCCTCGATCTGTCACGCGAAACGTCAGCGAATACGAGTCCTGGCTCTCAAAGTCGAGCGTCACGATCGTGGAGAGAGTGCTTGAGCTGCCATCGAAGACGAACGGGCACAGCGCAGCAGGTGTGCACGCCACCATGGAGAGACTCGTCACATCGTTGAGATCCGGATCCGACATGACAGCAAACGTCTCAGCGTGCACAGACACTTTCGCGTTTTCCTGCACGTTGATGCTCGACACTCGGATCGACGGAGCTTCATTCACGTCGAGAACCACGACATCGACTCTGAACGAAGTAGACAGAGCAGGTGCACCGCTGTCTTGGACGTACACCACGAGGCTGTGAAGACTCTTTCGCTCAAAGTCCAGTCCAGACGATCGTCGGTAAACTGCGAAGCTCTGGCTCCCGCCGCAGCTTCTCGTGGTCGTTCCTTCGCACACCAGGTCGCAAGTGGTGTCGCTGACTTGATCTGCTGCCAACACTGGATCGGCATTGCTGCAAAGGCAAGTTGCGTTTGCGTACAGTGCCATGAACTGGTAAGGAGTGCAACTTCTCGAGCAGTCGGACATTGGTGTCGCTGAAGCCGAGACGTTCGTAGCCGACGCGATCGCGGTGTCCTGGACGCTCTTGAAGCAGCCCACAAACTCGTCCGACGGCCCTCTCCCCACGAAAAGCTGTCCCGAGTCTGGATTGAGCGAGAAGAAGCTGTCGGCGTTGCCACTTGCGATGGAGAAGACGAGCTTCTGGCCAATGTCGGGGTCCGAAGCAACGAGAGGCAGCCCGACTGCTTGGTTCTCCTTGCTGTTTTCTCGAATCTCCCTGCTCTGAGATGACGCCACAGGTGGTTCATTCACGTCAAGTACCTTCACGGTCAGCGACGCGACAGTTGCAAGCGGTTGCTCGAGCCGAAGTTCAGTCATCGTGATCTCGAGCAGATGCAGCGGAGTCGTTTCGTAGTCAAGCGCAGCTTTTGCGACCACGAGAAATCCGTTTCGCACGCTAAAGAGCCCGAGAGCATTCCCTCCCGTGATCGCCACAGCGATGTCGTCGCCGTCTGGATCTGAGGCTTGGATTGCGCTGACCGTCGCTCCAGTTACCGCATCTTCTGCGATACTGAAACCCGAAGTTGATCTCAAAACTGGCGCTTCGTTCACGTCGATGATCCAGACTGTGGTCGGCGCAGAAGTGGTCAAGCCTGTCGAGTCTCGAACCTGGACAACGAGGTCGTACTTGTTAAGCGTCTCGAAGTCAAGCTCCTGGGCATTTCGGCGGATGTGGCCGGTCGAAGCCTCGATCTCAAACGGCAACTCGCTGCTCTGAAGCGAGTACGTGAGATTCGCTGCGCCGGTGTCATCGTCATCTGCGATCACATAGTCCACTGGCGCTAAGAAGGGCAACAAGAGCGGGAGTAGATTCGTTCTGTCAGTCTCGATGCATGCATCTCAGAGCAAATTAGTGCTGCCAACCACACTCACCGTAGGCGCTCACAGACGATCTTGGGATATGAAGACCGTTCAAGTGGGACACAGTGATCCACTCCTGACTAACAGTGTCGAGCATCTGGACAGCGATCGCAGCCACACAGTTGTCTGCGCTCTGTGCGGTCTGAACCGTGACTTTCGACGCGTCGACCTTCGTCTTGAACTGAAGCTCGACCCATTTGCCCGCATCCCCGCTCTCAGACGCCTTCAAGAGCGCAACCGTGTTTTTGTCGCTGTCTGTTGCAGAAGCGAGGTTAGATCCATCCGAAGCCGTAAACGAAGTCAGTGCACTCGCAAGGTCCACTTTCTTTCGCTCCGAAAACCAGCTCAGCTCTCCGACTCCAAAAGCACCGGAGCCGAAGTCGGAGACGACAAGAAGACGCCACCTCGTCGCGCTCTTCGTGGATTCTCCCCAAATTGAGGGCGAACCATCGAGAAAGGCGACCGCGTTGCCACCACGAGCCACCAGCGCGTTGCCTGCTCCACTAGTATCAGCCAAGCTCCCGTCGAATCTGTAAGAAAGCATGCAGGTGAAAGAGTCAGCAAAGCCTTGGGAACA
>JAADWH010000160.1:0-38983 GCA_023335995.1 Globisporangium nagaii
CGGAAGCGCAGAAATTCGTCTTTTTAACCAACCATCGCGCGGCACGAATTCTTCATAAGCGACGTCAAAAACGAGCTTTCAAAATTGCATCCTGATTTTTGATTTTTCAAGTGACTTATTATCTGAAACAGGGTTTAGTGTGTGAAACATCGCGCCTTGCTGTGTTGCGAGCTGCTGCTGCGTCTCCGTCGTGCGGCACAATAAATCCATGAGCATCGTCTCCATCTTCGGCCCAGCAGTGACCTGACCGTCGCCGACGCTGTTCGCCGCCACGAGGTCCTGCGACTGCGCGTGCACGACCGGAGCAGCCACGACCTGGTTCGCGATGCCGATACCCGAGCCGCGCATCTGCTCCGGAGAGCGCGCTGGCTGAGGACGCGGAGGCTCCGGCTTGGCGCCGTTCTCCATCGGGGCCGACAGAGCGTTCTTACGGTCCTCCAGGTTCTTCATCGCGACGTTCGAGAGCTTCTCCAGTGTCGCAATGTCGCACGACGTGCGCGGTTGCGTGTCGAACACGAACACCGTACCGAGCAGGTGGCCTGAAGGCGTGCAGATCGGCGCACCGGCGTAGAATCGGATCTTCGCCGCGCCAGTCACCAGCGGGTTCTTCGCGAAACGCTTGTCGAGCAGCGTGTCCATCACGACCATCGGCTCCTTCGACATAATCGCGTGCGCGCAGAACGACACCGAGCGCGGCACCTCGTTCTGCGCGAGCCCGACGCTCGCCTTGAACCACTCGCGGTCCTCGTCGAGCAGACTCACGGCAGCAATCGGACTCTTGAGCGCGTTCGACGCCAGGTCGCAGATAATGTCGAAGACATCCTCGGTCGGCGTATCCATGATCTCAAAACTGCGCACCACTTCGAGACGCTCGGTCTCGTCCGGCGCGATCGGCGGCTTCGGCCACGGGTGGTCCCAGTCAAAGTCGAGCGGGTACTCGAAGTCCGGCTGGTGGAAGTCCGACGTGAAGTGCTGAAGCTCTCCTTCCGACGTGTTCCCGGGCGAATGGAAGTTCTTCGCATCCCACTGCTCTTCCGGGGGAGGCGGGCGCGACGGCGAGTCCTTCGACGGCACGGGCGGCGCCTGCGGGTTCGCCTGCTGGTTCGCGTGCGACAGGATGCACGACATGCACACGCGCACGAGCGACTTGCCGATCACCGGCAGCTCAGCCTGCTTCTTCAGCGTGCAGTTGCCGCACACGACTTCACCGCACTGTAGCCATATACAAGCAAGTACAACAAAAGAAAAGAAAAGCACTGTTAGAGATAAACGAGCCATCATGAGCGCCGTCGTCCGCCTATTCGTAAAACGCACCTTGCGGCAGTGGTGCTTTCGCCGGAAGCGCGTGAAATTCCGGGTGCAGACGTGGCACCTGTATCGCTCCGTGTCGAGCACCCAGTCGTCCTGGTGGCGCAGCTGGTCGATCGTGAGCACGTCGTTGTTGCTGGCCGCAGCGGCCTTCAAGCTGCGCGATGACATCGTTCTCTCTTCCTTCGCGCTGCGAGCTTCTTCTTGCGTTCAAAGGCGCTCTGCACACAGCACGACACGCCATGTTAGCACACAGGCACGCATATACAGAGAGAGAGATACGCATAGACACACCTTGAGCGTCCGCCGGGTCCTGTGGTCCGAGGGAGGGAGTGGGGGAGTGGGGCTGCTGCTGCTGCTGCTTTCTGCCGCGACGACCGAGGGGCTTTCTGTTTGGAACAACAGGAGCGAGTGGCCGACTTGCCTGACTGACTGCCTGCGTGTGAGTGACTGGGGAGGCGGCGGCGGCCGATAAGAACGAGAGCGCGAGGAAAGCGAGCGAGAGCGAGAGCGAGAGAGAGAGAGGGGGGAATTCCGGCCACGACGCGTCCGCCGCCGTCCAAAACCGTCGGGCTGAACTGACTGTCTCCATAGAGAGAGAGAGAGGGGAGGGGGGAGAGGAAAGAGAGCGAGCGAGCGAGTTAAACCCCGAGCCAAAAGCCAACCACACTTTTTGATCGACCCATCGAAGCCATCGCCCAATCGCAAAAGAGCAAGGCGCGCAGAAAAAGGCTCGCTCTCTTTTGGACCGGACCTTTTCGCTTGCGGACAAAGCACACACACGCACACGCACAAAAAGGGGAGAGCGGTACACTGTGTGTACCGGCACCTTTTTGGTGCGGGTTTGATTTGCTCTTTTTTCTTCCGCTCTTGCAAACGGGTGACCGCGGCCTGTGCGCGTGTGTGCTTTCCGCCCTCCTCCCATACCTCCTCTCTTCGCCAACCCATGCGTCATTCTCGCAGTACCTATTGCAGATTGAAGGCGCGCGCGCTCCATACAACCGCCAAGTGAATCAGAAAGCTGTGGCTTGGCGACGAGCATGGCATGGTCTGCTCTGTGGCGGGTCGTCCCTCCCGCCCACCGCTCTTCGCCGCTCTTTGGTCTGCCACTTCGAGGAGAGGCGACGCGAGCCACGTTGGCCAATGTCAGCAGGTCGTCGGGTTGTGCCTGACAGCAGCTCCCCTTCCCCGCGCACTCCAGTCGGCGAGGTACACACTCGCGTACACTATGTCATGCAATTTGCTCGTGACGATTTACGACACCACTGGCTCGATGAGCAGTCTTGGGTCGCGGAGCAGCCAATCACCACCGGCGCTTGACAGCGAGGACGGCAGCAGAAAGAAAGGGCTGCTGCCGCGAGAAACAGCTGGAGCAGACCTGGTGAGATGAGCGCGCCTTTTGTATCGCCGCCGACTGGATCAGCGTGCATCTCACCGCACAATCGAAGGGTTGGGATGAGCTCCAGAGATACACAAAGCGCGCACTATTAGCTATTTTAAAGAGTTCCTCGCCACACAAGCAGGTTTCCAAGCGCGAGGACAACACTCGAGACAAGCGACAGCAACAAAAGAAAAGCTCGTGACGCTTGCCAAGGTGTCCGGATGACTCGGCCGTCGAAGGCGGGTGCGAAAACCGCATCCGTAACAAACAGTTCAATTGTCGAGCCGAGCGATCCGCTTGTTTGCGCACAAAGCTGCGCACACGCAGCAGACACCCAAGCGAGTCCGCAGCCGAGGGGGCCTCTCTCACAGAATCTCCGGTTTTCTTGTTTGGGGCGAGTATCTCTCACCACGTACAGTATGCATTACAAGCAGCAAACAACAAGACTGCTATTTTGTGATGCCAATTATGGATACAGCCGCCTCCGCTGCGGCGCGCAGGCGCGCAGGCATGGCGCCGGGAGCTCCAGCACGACGCACGAAGCGACATCGCTCGTCCGTCCAGACGACCCGAGCTCCGAGTTCAGACCCGCATTTCGTTCGTCTGTCCCCTCCGATTTTCTGAAGCTGCTTCGGGCGGGAACGTTGAAGTCCTCGCACTCACTCACGGCTTCCTTCCACGTTCGCAGAAAGCGAGTTTGCTAGCGTGGGCCACGTAAAACGGAGCAGCATGCGTTTGAGAACAGGTCAAAAGCATACAACAAGGCGAGCAATCACCTAATGAATGTGGGCAACACCATTCAGAAACGAAAGGCAAAATCGTACTTAATGAGAACAGCAGTGAACCCATTTTCCGATCGTGGCTTCACCACACCGCATCACACCAATCGGGCATCACACATTCGAGCCGCCACAGCCGGCGCCGATGAGGAACTCGGACTGGAGCAGCGCGTGGTCGGAGCACGTGAAGCCGCCGTCGTAGGCGTCCGTGATGATCGCGGCCGAGCGCAGGCAGCTCTGCGCGTCGCGGCGCGCGTAGATGTAGTCGATCTTGTCGCCCGTCGTCTGGTTGCCGAACGAACCGCCGATCCACGTCGGACCCGGGGCGCCAGCGGCGATGAGCGTCTCGTAGAGTGGGATCGGCGTGAACGCGCCTTTCAGCTGCGCGCGGTTGAGGAGGTACTGCATCGCTGGGACGCTCGGCGGCGCGTTGAAGTCGCCCGTCATGATCACCGTGTCCGTGGGCTTACAGAACTGCGCCAAGCGCTTCGCCACGAGCAGTGACGACTGCTCGTGTCCGTTGTTGTTGATGTCGAAGTGCGTGTTGAGCATGCAGACGACGTGCTTCGATGTCTTGTGTTGGAAGCGCGCGAGCACCGCAGCGCGCAGGTACGCCAGGTTCCACGTGTTGGACGGAATCTGCTCCGGCGTGTCGCTCTATCGACAAGCCGTGTCCAGATACAAGCAAGCAGTGAGTGCAGAGAAACCAGATAGCGGCATCGACAGCTTGCACACGTACCAGAGCGAGCGTCGTGCCTTCCTGCAGCTCCCATCGATCCTTGACGTAGAAGATGCTGTTGCGCTCGTTGCCGTCGCAAGCCCCGGCGCACTCGCCGACGCCGGCGTACCCGAGCGTCTCCTGGAAGAACCGGATCTGGTTTGGCGCGCCTTCCTGCGTGCCGATGAAGTCTGGCGCGTACTTGCCGAGCATCAGCCTGATGCGCTGCTGGCGCAGAGCCCAGCAGCCGCTCGGACACGGGTCGTTCGCGAGCGTCGTGCGCAGGTTGAAGGTCATGACTTTCATCGGCACCGGCGGCGCAGCGTCCAAGTCCGCGGAGGCGAGTGCCGTTGCCAGCGCGGAGAGGAGGAGAAGCGATGTCTTGAGCATTGTCGAGGAGATGCGGTGGCGGCTGTGCAGAGCGCTTCGAGTTGGAGAGTGAGAGAGAAGGAGAGCTTGGCGCATGAAGCCGAGGCGACCTCCATTCAGCACTGCGATCGTGCAGGAGAATCTCCATCGCGCGCGGCCCCATTTCTGATAAACCGCACGCAACGAGCGTCTCATTCGCCACAGATTCTCATCAGAAGCGTGTCCGTGAGATGCGCCTTGGGAAGCAGTTGCGTGCGAGTGTATCAAGTGGGCGAGAGGCGACAGACCACATCGAAGAACACCAGAGTTAGCTCCGGGGCACGGGACAGCGCGTGCCATTGCGATGCGCTTTTCGGTAGCCATTTCGTGTCTGAGCTCACTCTCTCGCTCTGGTGAGCGGGCGACCAGCTGAACATGGCAACTCTGTCGCTCCCGTGACTTCGACAGATTCGAGGGCCATCCATTTATCTGATAACGCCTCAGCCAGTCAGTCAATGATACGCAACTTCAACACTGTCAGCGTGACACCAAAGTCTGCGTGACTTGCGCACGAGCCTGCTTCGTCCAACGTCGACTTCGCCCACCTAGTTGAGCTGGCGCAGCTCGTCCTTGACGGCCAAGTCGAAGACGCCGTTTGCTGAGAACTTGTTCTCGCTCCTGCACACTCTGGCGCCGGCTTGTCCTGCTGGTGGCGGCGTCCAGTACTCGGTGCAAAACGGCGTCTCGTACGCATAGACCCGGACGCCGGCGCGCTCGCTCGCGTCGAGCCACGCGGGCAGTGCTGTGATTTGCGTGTACTGGATTGTGAACATCTCCAGCTGGCTCATGTCGCCCAAGTCCTCCGGCAGCGCCGCGATCGGATTGCGATCCAAGAACACGTACATCCACGAGTGGTGCCAGACCACGTCGTCCGGTAGGCGCGAGATGTTGTTGCCCACGAGCGACAGGTCGGTCAGCGCCATGGTCGCGAGTGTGCGCGGGAACTCGCGCAGCCCGCAGTGCTCGAAGTAGAGCATCACGACATTTGGCCACTTGATGTGCAGGTCCTCCGGGATCTCTCCCACTTCCGTTGCGATGAACTCGATGTCGATGATGTTCGGCGAGAGGTTGTGCGTCAAGCCCTCGGGGATGCCGCTGATCAAGTGTGAGCGCTCGAAGAAGACGTTCCCGAGCCGCGGCACGAACGGCAGCGACAGCGACGCGTCGCTCCTCCACTGCACGAGCGACACGTTGTAGAACTCCAGATTCGCGAGCATGCCGAAGTTGCGGATCTCCTTTGGGACAGTCAGCTTCGGGCAGTGACTGATGATCAGCGAGCTCAGAACGCGGACGTCTAGGGATTCAAATATCTGCCGCATCTCGACCTCCGAGCCCTCGAGCGCCTCACTGACGCAGCTGATTTCCATGACGGCGCACGCGCAATGGTTCGAGAACCACGGCCGCATGCGCAGCTTGCAGCCCGAGCCGCACGACTCGTGGCTCCGGAACACGCCACCCGCGTACGTGGACGTCAGGAGGATGAAGATTCCGAGCAGCGGCAAGGCGGCATGAGCCGCGATCGCCACGCAGGACGTCTTGCCGTGCTGTCCGTACTCTTCTGAGCTCCTGCGCGGGTGGATGTCGGTCGACGGCGGCCCGGTCGTTCGTGCTGCGAATGGCACAACAGAGTCATCACTGCTCGCCAGCGCCAGAGGATCTGTGGAGTCCTGGAATGTCACGTCGGTTGCGCAAGGCTCTGGAGCTACTTTGCTCGGGTTTCCGGGTTTTGGTGGCACGCTCTTGCTGGCAGCCGCACTGCTGTTGCTGGCAGCGACGCTCTCCGCGGAGCCGCGGGTTTCGTGGTGCAGCAAGATCTTGAGGTTGCGCAGTCCGAAGAACATGTTGAGATACGGCAACAGCGTCGTCACCGCGTCAGTCCAGGAGACCAGCAGCAGCTGCTTAAAGTCCAGACTCGCGCGCAAGAAGTCTGTCTCCGAGTACACGAACTCCGCGGGGAACGAGTAGTTGTAGCGGATGAACGTGGGCAAGTACGCGAGCGCGATGTGGGTCGGCAGCACGGACGACCAGGCAAAGTCCAGCAGCAGGTCAATCGCCGTGCACAGGAACCGCCGCACGCCGACCTCCTCGCGCTTGAGCATATACACGGCCGTGTTGGCGACGCAGTTGAGCATCAGCAGCGCGCCGTAGAGCTGGTTGATCCACATCGAGCTCACGAGGAAGCTCGACGAGTTCGCCTGGTATGCCTGCGACCCGATCTCCACGAGCTCTCGCATGAGCAACGCGGCGTCGAAGAGCTGACCGCGAACGCTGAGCGCTGCGAAGAAGCCTCGCAGGAAGCCAGCCACCTGACGCGGCTTCTGCAGCCACGAGCACGTACGCAGCCACGCTCTCGCATGCGCGTAGGCGTCGTGGAGTCTGCCGTGGCTTGCGCTCGCTGTCGTTTCGCTGGCCACTGCGGCGCTGATGATCTTGTCGTACGCGACGCGGCGGTAGTAGAGCGAGTAGACGATCATCTTGAGAGCAGAGTAGAAGTTCAAGCCGCTGACGCACGCGTAGAGAGCGACGATCCACTTGTAGTTGTCCTGCGGCATGAGCTGCAGGAGCTTGACGTAGTAGTCCATCCTTGGCCACGCCAGGTTGCGGTAGACGTACGCGAGAGAGAGCGCGTAGAGTCCGTTGACGGCGTGGAACGCGAACACCATGAGCCAGCAGAAGCGCGCTGTCCGCGGCGTCAGGTTCATCGAGAGCCCGTTCGGGCGGCTGCGGCTCGAGATCGCGGCCGCGAAGAGCGTCGCGCGCTTCCGGAGCGCCAGCGGCACGGTCGCATCCGGTGGAGCCATGACGCTTCGCTTCGATGGAGAGGTGCTGCTCGTGTTTTCTTTATTGCTCGCAGCGCGAATGCAGCGTGAATGCAGCAGCCACGAGCAGTGCGTTTCAGAACCGATGCGGCTAAATATAGCTCGCATGTCAAAGGGGAAGTGGCTACATCAGAGCGACAGCAATCCTGGCATTCATGAAGTAGTCGCCCATGCTCAAGAAGAGCGAATCGGAGGACATCTCCAGCGATGTCAGGGCAGCCACTCCCTGTCGGCCAAGAAGGGAGAGACGCAGCAAATCCCGCCCTGGAAGCGCTGCCAGCCTCGATCGTTCTCGTATCACTGGCGACGTTCAAGCGAGTCGCAAGTGTTGCTGCATCTGCTCGTTGGCATCAACGTCGTCGATCGATCGTCATTGATGGTCACCTGGCTCAGAGAAAACGCGCCAGCTTGCGAGTACACCGCGATCGCACACAAGATCAGCACGGGCTATCTTCACTGCGATGGCGACTACCCATCGTAGTCCAGTTTGTGAGGATCATCAATGTCCCGCAGACAGAGCAAGGCAAAGAGTTCGCAAAAATCAAGACTTCCTTTGCCTTTCTCCAGGCTGTGTGCGTGTGCAAGTTCATCAGCAGAGAACTTGCGATCTCGGCATCTGCGTGTTCAGATTGCGCACACGATCGAGGCTGCAGGTGTTCATCTCGCTGGCCGACTTTGTTGCTCAATTATGTCCAAATGATACACTTTCGCTTGATAAACAGGTGTGGGTGCGGATTGGCCGAACGCCGAAATAGCGTAATCACGATCAGCGCAGGATTGGCTGAAACGGGTCTGACCCCCAACACACCCGATTGGTCGAAACTGTGATTACGCACCTCAGATTCCGACTCTGATTGGGTGGACACTTTTCTCCAGCGAATCAGCTCATATGACACGCACACTTTCCGCGAATCACTGCGCATCTTTCAAGCCACATTCGCGCAACACGTTTAACCGACGCTCGCAGAATCATCAGTCAGCGTCAGCAGCGCCATTTCCGCATTCGCCACAAGCGCCGAAGGAGAAGCAGAACCCGCTGCAGCATGGGCTTCTTGCACGGCCGCAGCATCTTCCTGCGCGGCGTGCGGCATCTCGGGGGTGCCAGCCAGGCTCGGTCTGTGCAGCCGCTCGCGCGCCGCAGCGTCCTCTCGCGCTCGCTGCTCGCCGGCTCGGAGCGCAAGCTCGTTGCGTCGGTCGCGAATGGCGCCATGGGCTTTGCGACCTCGGCGCTGGACGACGACAAGCAGAAGCAGAAGCAGCAGGAAGCGAAGCAGCTGCTGCTGGTGGACGCAGATGGGAAGCCGAAGGACACGAGCAAGGAGATCATCAGCTACCTCATGAGCCACCTGTGGCCGAGCGAGAAGACCGAGGAAGCCAGGGAGATCAAGAAGAAAGTCGTGATCTCCGCCGGCCTCGTGCTCGTGTCCAAGGCGCTGACAATCCAGGTGCCGTTCCTCTTCAAGGAGCTCGTCGACACGCTGAGCGTCACGAGCACGGCGCTCGCGCACTCGCCGGAAATCGCCGTGCCGCTGGCGGTTGTGCTCGGCTACGGGGCGGCTCGCTTCAGCGCGAACGCGTCGACGGAGCTCTCGAACGCGGTGTTTGCGAGCGTTGCGCAGAAGACGATCCGCAAAGTGGCGATCCGCGTGTTCAACCACCTGCATGCGATGGATCTGAAGTTCCACCTGGACCGCCAGACCGGTGCGCTGTCGCGCACGATCGACCGTGGCTCGCGCTCGATTGACTTTGTGCTGCGCGCGATGGCGTTCCGTGTTGTGCCGACTGCGCTGGAGATCGGACTCGTGAGCACGATTATGGCGCAGAGCTTCGGGCTGCCGTACGCCGGCGTGACGATCGGCACGCTCGCGGCGTACACGACGTTCACCGTCGTGATCACGCAGTGGCGCGACCAGATCCGTCGCGACATGAACCGCATGGAGAACGAAGCGGCGGGGAAAGTGATCGACTCGCTCATGAACTACGAGACCGTCAAGTATTTCAACAACGAGCAGCACGAGGCCGACCGGTACGACGAGTCGCTCAAGGGGTACCAGAAAGCGGCGCTGAAGACGCAGACGTCGCTGTCGCTGCTGAACGCCGGGCAGAATGGCATCTTCAGCGTCGGGCTGACTGCGATCATGTACATGGCGAGCCAGGGTATCGCGGCCGGGACGCTCACGGTGGGCGACCTCGTACTCGTGAACGGGCTGCTCTTCCAGCTCTCGATCCCGCTCAACTTTATCGGCAGCTTGTACCGCGAAGTGCGCCAGGCAGTGACCGACATGGAAGCCATGTTCGCGCTGGGCAACGTCAAGCCTGCGATCGCGCAGCCGGAGAACGCGCTGACGCTCACGGGCAAGAACCCAAAGTCGATCGAGTTCAAGGACGTGCAGTTCGCGTACCGCCCCGACTTCCCGATCCTCACCGGCGCGTCGTTCACGGTCGCCCCGGGCAAGACGATCGCGATTGTCGGCACGAGCGGCTCGGGCAAGTCGACGGTGCTGCGCCTGCTCTACCGCTTCTACGACCCGCAGAACGGCTCGATTTTGATTGATGGCAAGGACGTGCGCCAGATCGGCCTCGACGAGCTGCGCCAGTCAATCGCGATCGTGCCGCAGGACACCGTGCTCTTCAACGACTCGATCTTCTACAACATCAACTACGGTCGCCTGGACGCGACGGAGGACGAGGTGCTGAACGCCGCGCGCATCTCGCAGATCCACCATTCGATCCAGCGCTTCCCCGACGGCTACCAGACGAAAGTGGGCGAGCGCGGGCTGAAGCTCTCGGGCGGTGAGAAGCAGCGCGTGTCGATCGCGCGCGCGATCCTCAAGGACGCGCCAATCATCCTGTTCGACGAAGCCACGAGCGCGCTCGACTCGGAGACCGAGTCGGAGATCGTGCGCGCGTTCCGCGAGGTCGGCGCGAACAAGACCGCGATCATCATCGCGCACCGGCTGTCGACGATCCAGGACGCAGACGAGATCATCGTGATGGACCGCGGGCAGGTGATCCAGCAGGGCACGCACACGGAGCTGCTGCGCCAGCGCAACAGCAAGTACGCGGAGATGTGGGCACGCCAGAACCACCACGGCAACGGAGGGGATGATGGCGACGACGATGCAGACCTGTGAGACGTGGCGAGCATGGGGGATATAGAGAAAGCTTAGAGCATAGAGGGACAGACATGGCGCGTGTGGCAGGCGCATGGGAATAGATGGCGCGTTGAAGCGAAGCCGCATCGATCTTGAGCGGGCAACGTCAGGAGAAGCGAGCAGGCGGCGATATTGACCTCTTTATTCGAGCTAACGATTACATCGACACTAGAGGTCAGCCATCACATTGTAAACCCTTTTAGTCGAATCTGTGCGCTTCAGGAAACGCACACGCATTATACAGGGTGCGCCGCTTTTGAGGTGGCCCACGCCAACACCCGTCCACAAAAGCGGCAGCGAGCGAGTGGCGCGGCGCACCAATCTCGCATGCGAAGAAGCGCCAGCACAGTCAGTCGCCCCCTCGACTCCCGACTCCCCGACCACGCTTGAGAGCGAGCGAGAGAGAGAGAGAGAGAAAGAGAGAGCGAGCGAGAGAGAAAGAGAGAGAGCGACGAAGTACGACGGGATGGTGTTGAGTCTGAGCGTGAGCAGCAGCAGCAGTAGCAGCAGCTCCAGCAGCAGTAGCGTGAGCAGCGGCAGCAGCTCCAGCGGCAGCTCGAGCGAAGATGAGGAGCTCGCTTCCTCCAGAAAGAACGGGACTCGACCCGAGCCCCCTCTGTCTCCTCCACCGCCACCTCCATCCACGCCGCCGCCACCTGAGAGCCCGCCGCCATCCACAGCCAAGGTGAGTGCGAAGCGCTCGTCCAGAGCGAAGCCTGTGAAGGTGACGAGCGCGCCAGCACGGAGAGCGCCTGCGAAGCGCGTGGCAGCGTCGAAAGCCAAACGCCCCGCCTCTACTACAGCACTAGAAGTGCCAGCAGAAGCGCCAGCAGCAGAGAGTGAGCTGGAGACAGAGCAGTTGAAGCCGAAAGCAGCGCGGCGTCCTGTGCGAAAGAAACCAGCAGCAGCAGCTCCTGTGAAGCCCGCCGCCGCCGCGGATGCACCAGCTCCTGTCCGATCGAAAGGAGCGATCGCAGCCGCGAATCGTCGCAAGAGAGCCCGTGAAGCGCGTGCTGCGCGCCTCGCGGCAGAGCAGCAGCAGCAGCAGCAGCAGCAGCAGCATGCTGAGCACAATGGAGATGATCATGGCGATATGGACACGGATTCGTTGTATGGCGCAGCGGGTAGCGGCGGCGACGAAGACGACGAGTTCCTCGACAACTTGGACGACGAGCTGGACGAGTACTCTGGCGAGTCGGACGTGTTTGAGGACGACTTCGAGGCGCTCTTGTACCACGAGCAGGCGAGCGAGAAGGCGTTGGGCATCGACAACTGCGCGATCGAGGAACGCAGCACGACGCAGACGCAAGAGTTTGTGTTTCCGCGATACCTCACGAAGCTCCCAGAGCTGCTGCCGGAGGACTCGGTCTTCGGACGCGACGTCGTGCAGTACATCTACTGCAACAACCTCATGGTACGGGTTCCATTGTTTATTTACTCGGAGAGTGGGGTTTGTTTGACTGCAGTGCTGATGCGAATGTTCATTGTTTGTTCAAATATGTTTTCTTTCTATCAGTTCAATCCCGACCAGCATGCGGCGTTAGAGGCGCAGAACGTGGAGCTCGAGGCGCAGAAGCTCGAGGAGGCGAAGCGCCTGGCGCTCCAGCGACAGCAGGAGATCAAAGCTCTGGAGCTGCAACTTCTGCGCGAGAGCACAGCACTGGCGACCGAGCAGCCGCCGGAGAAGAGGCAGAAGCTGACGACGACAGCGTTCACGGCGCTCGGGACGACGACCACCGGCGCGTTGCTGCCTCAGCGGTCGACGAATGCCAAGGCGCTGGCAGCCGCGAGACGGCGCGCGAGGAAGAAAGCGGAGGCCCTGGCTGCTGCTGCGGAGGCTGCTCTGAACGGAGGAGTGATCGCGCCGCCACCGCCAGCTGCACCTCGGGCTCCAGCAGCTCCGAGGAAGCGTCCGCCACGTCCACGCAAGAAGCCTGTGGCTGCTGCTGCACCAGGCTCGGATGCAATCGCCCCAGCAGCAGCAGCAGCAGCTACGCCTGCGACTTCGAATGGCAGCACAGGTGAAAATGGCGTGAATGGCCAAGCAGAGCAGACGCCGAAGAAACGCGTGCCAGCGAAACCCAGATCCAGAGCCAAAGCGCCAGCCAGCAGTGCTGCGAAAGCGCCAGAAGCTCCAGTTGCGAGTGCGGAGACGAAGGAAACTCACACACGAGACGAAGGAGAGACAAGCAGACAAGCGGGTGAGAAGGAGCGCCAGTCGAGCGCCTCCGGCTCAGATCACGACGGCAGCGTCGATGCTGACACTGACGGAGATGGCGACAGAGAGCTGACTCAGGAGCGCGATGACGGGAACGAGAGCTCGTCGTCGAATTCGTCGTCCTCGTCGTCCTCGTCCACTTCTGGCTCGACGTCTTCCAGTAGCAGCGACGAGAAAGACGAAAGCGTGGAGGAATAGAGCTCAACAACGGCAAGCTTCGACAGTCGAACAATCTCAGCCAACCATTTTATTAGTGTCCACGAGTGCCGTGGAGCCAATGCAACTCGGTGGCTCGTGGGCAGCCCCTTAGCTGGAGTACTGTTCATTGCAATCGAAAACCTGGGACAGCAACATGGAAAGCCCTTTATGTCGCCCAAGCCTCGTCGCCCGTCTGCTTCTGCTTTTGCTGTTGCTGCTCCGTCCATATGAACGCCGACTGCTTGCCCAACTGGAAGAGCTCGTCCATCACTTTCGCCGACGGCGGCACCAGAGCCATCTGGAACAACTGGAAGACGTTGAACGGGAAGTCTGGCACGAGCGACGGGCTGATCTCGTAGTCTGGACGGCGCAGCACGCTTGCTTGGAACGCGCACACCTTGACGTAGCCTGGAATCTCTGGTACGAGCTGCACGAAGCCGCCGTCAACGTGGAGCTCGTCGCCGATCTTGGTCACGCCCTGGCGGCCGAGGTAGAACGGGATGTAGCACGACGCGATGAGCGCGTTCTCGAGGTCCGCGGCCGACGCGAAGTGGTTCCACTGCACGATCTTGCGGTCGGGCCACACGCGTTGCGTCACGATCGTGAGCCGCTCGTTCAGCGGCTCGAGCGCCACGTCGCCAAACTTGAGGTCGAACATCGCGCGCAGCCGCGTCTCGAGCTTCCACACCGTGCCTTCGTTGTGGCAGAGCGCCACCATGTCCTTGGCGGCTTCGTGGATCTCCAGCACGGTCACCTCCTTCGCGGCGATCGCGAGCGCGGCAATGGACCCGCCAGAGGCGCCGGCGACCTTGGACTCCGGCGTGAGCATGCCGCTCTCCTGCAGCCCATGCGCGACACCCAGGTGATACGCGATCAGGAACCCCGAGCCGCTGAAGGCGAAGTTGTGCGCTGGCGCGGAGGCTGTGGCTGCAGCTGGCACGGACGCAAACGAGCGGCGCAGAAGCGGCGCGGCCGCGTGTACTAGGAAGGCGTGGCGCGCACGCAGATGAAGTGCGGCGCTCGTGCGGCGCAGGAGCGCCATCGTCTTCTGTGACGGAAGGTCCAGTTCGACCGAGTGCCATCCTTCAGCTTCCCCACGTCACATTTCCCTCGGGAACACGTAAGAAAATGCGACTTGGAATGCACCAAAGCGTACCCTCGCAGAGACGTTTGCATATTTTTCATTGATAGCGCTTATTTGCCCTCTCAGCAAGAATAGCCTGCCTAAGTAGCTCGATACGCACAAAACGTGTTTCGGAGGAACAGTTGTCGGATCTGCTGGCGAAAGGGCACTTCAATCTGCGAGTGCGACACACTCGCTTTTCACACGAAGCCACCACCACGCTGAGCCATGTTCTTCTGGGTCAAGTACGGCTTCGGTGCGTCCACCACATCGCCACGAGCTCTCTCTGCATACCGCCATGCCCTCTGTACCCACACGCACGCTTACACATGTAGATAACACGCCCGTGAAGATGTACAACTCGAATGTCTCGTGCGCGATCCTGCTGAGCTTCATCAAGAACACCTGCGTCCGCGACCTGGAGGATTACTGCAAGCACAAACACATCCAGCTGGGCATCGAGCTCGACGCGTTGCGCAAGGCGCTGCTGCAGCAGTCGGGCAAGGGGCTCGCGAGCCCCGGCAACAACTCCGGCGCGCTCTCCACGACGCGCTCGGCGACGTCTTCAGCGGCGTCGCTTGGGCATGCTGCCGCCGCGGCGACACCTACGTCACGACCGCCAAGCGGCGCGTCACGGCCGACGACGCCTGGAGCAACGAGAGTCAGCGTGGCTGCACCTGCGCAGGACGAGCAGAGCGAGGAGGTGACGGCGGCGCTGGCGCAGAAACAGCTTTTGGAGAAACAGCTCGAGGTCGTAAACATGGCTGCGCGGTTCGCGAAAGGTATGACGACACGATCTGTTCCTGCTCCTGCTCCTGCTGTGAGCACATTGCACACCCACAAAGCGGTTATCACGTCATTACCGCCCCTGCTGCCCATGTCTGCCGCAGAGCTCGCTGGTGGACTCGCGTGGGTGGATCTCGCGGATGCGCACGGCGCACTGCTGCATCTGGACAAGGTGGGAGCAGCCAAAGCCAGCACGGTCGTGGCTCTGCGCGAGCAGTACTCCGTTGTCGCAATATGTACGACTCGGCTTGCTCGTGGACCACTTGATTGCCATGCTTGCTTGCGTTCGCTGAGCTGTGCATCGATGCGTTTTGGATGCCAGACGGAACGGACAATGGCGAGCAGCGCGTGTCACCGCTGGTGTTCAAGCTGCAAGTGTGAACACCCCACGCGCCATCTCGATCGCCACTCGCCAATGTGAAAACAGGATCGCATGTGACAACATCCACATGGAAGAATGCTCATATCTGTTTTCATTGCTTAGTTAGCGGAGGAACTAAGCACGAGACGGCTCGTACGCAAATTGCTTTGGGTATCCATCCGTCCCCATAGAGACTGAACGGAAGAAGATGCACACACAGAAACGAGAGCGAGAGAGCGAGAGAGCGAGAGAGAGAGGAAAGATGGTGACCTACAAATGGGAGGCGTGGCTCGCCACTTGGTCGTCGCCGATTCAGATCTCCACCGCCTTCTGCTTCGAGGCGAAGTTATCGTAGTACTCGACGACCTTGTCCCAGTTGGCGACGTTCCAGAACGCCGAGATGTACTCTGGGCGGCGGTTCTGGTACTTGAGGTAGTACGCGTGCTCCCAGACGTCAAGCCCGAGGATCGGGATCAGCGGCTGGTCCACGCCAGGCATCAACGGGTTGTCCTGGTTCGGCGTCGACGTGATGGCGAGCTTGCCGTCCTCCTTCACGCCGAGCCACGCCCAGCCCGAGCCGAAGCGGGTCGACGCCGCGGCGTTGAACTTCTCCTTCAGCTGGTCGAGCGAGCCAAAGTCCTCCTCAATGCGGGCCTTCAGCGCGCCGTGCGGGGCCGTGTTCGTCGACCCAGGGCTGGCCATCCACGTCCAGAAGAGCCTGCAAAAAACGAAAACAAAGATGACAAACACAGCACGAGCGAGCGTCAGTATACTAGAAGGAGAGGGAGCACTGCTGTCATATAGCGAGGCGAGCGACTGGGACGTACGAGTGGTTGTAGTGGCCACCGCCGTTGTTGCGCACCGGGGCTTCCGTCGCGGACTGCACGACCTCCAAGATCGACTTGCCCTTGAGCGCAGCACCCTTGTCCTGATAATACACAACAGCGATACAAGCAACCGCAGGTCAGCAACAGCGCCGCATCTCTCGCCCAGCCACAGCGCACTCCAAGCGCAGGAAACGATCGCGGTAACAGCTGCGAGACGCACCGTGGCGATGTAGTTGTTGATGTTGTTGATGTACGCCTGGTGGTGCTTGGTGTGGTGGATGTTCATCGTGTCCGTGTCCACAAACGGCTCGAGCGCGTTGTAGTTGTACGTGAGCTTTGGCAGTTCGAACGACATCTTGGCGCGTGGGGGGAAGTGGCTTCTCTTCGTATGGGCGAGCTTGAGGCTGGCGGCGCGAATTCGAAAGTGAGCCTCTCATGGATGGATGCTGGAAGTGCGAGCGCTGTTGAAGAAGGTGGGGTGGGGAAAGGATCGCGAGGAGGTCGGACAGGCTCGCGATTCGCTGAAACTCAG
The DNA here is from genome assembly GCA_023335995.1 of Globisporangium nagaii. NCBI lineage: Eukaryota > Oomycota > Peronosporomycetes > Pythiales > Pythiaceae > Globisporangium > Globisporangium nagaii. The sequence goes on from JAADWH010000160.1 coordinate 16,614, forward strand.
GCCAATCCGAGCGCTTCGTTTCGACACGACGCGACCGGATTGGCCAAAACGCTAAATACGGTAAGCAACCGATTGCGAATCCATGCTCATGCTCTCCCAACAAAAATAACAAGTGAAACCGCCCCAGTTGACGCTGGTGAAGAACAAGCGAGCGAGAGAGCGAGAGCAGGGAGTGTGGATGCCACGGTTGCGTCGAGACGTCTCTGCGAGAGCGAGCGAGCGAACGAGTATGTATCTTCGTTCATTCAAGGTTGGCGACAACAGCCTTCTTGTGAACTCAAGCAGTTTGAACGAATGAATCTGCGTTTTTCCAGGTTGCACAAACAAAACGCCCTAGAACAGCGTGGGACACATGAATGTTAGCTCTCCCTAAATAAGGTTCTGATGTCTACTTTAGTGCATCGGTCAGGGCTCGCTGTCTTGATTGGTGGATGGATCGATCCTTGATGGCTCGGTGAGTGGTCAAAGGGCATTCGGACATTCGAAGAGCTCCGACGCACAAAATGGAGCAACAGGCGAGCAGCACGCACAACAGCACGCACGACAGCAGCAGCGCAGCGACGACGAACCACGAGATGCAGGACGCCAGCGTCGACGCCAAGCAGGAAGGACCCGCGCTCGGGCAGCCTCCGTTGCCGCCGGCGCCACATGCGCACGCGCCGTACCAGCCAGTGTCCGACCTGGATGTCGCTGCGCAGTACGCGGAAATGGAGATCCGCTCCGTCGCCGAGCAGTTCGCCGGCGCGAGCGTGACTGGCACCGCACAGCCGCCTGCCGTTGCTGTTGCTGCCAGCGGCGCTGCAGTTGCAGAAGGCGGTGAAAGCGAAGCCAACACAGAAGAAGAGGATGTGGCGATCGAGTCCTCGAGCGACTCGAGCTCCGACGAAGATGACGACGACGACGACGACAACGAGGACGACCGCAACAAGCTGCGCGCCGAAATCGAAGCTGCGATGGAAAAAGAAGAGAACAAGGTGACGGTGCCGCTGAAGACCGCGAACGAGGTCGCTGCGATTCCCGTGCGCGAGCCGAGCGTGGAGCTCACGGCGGACTGTCCGATTGCGCGCTGCGGCACCATCTTGAACGTGAGTGTGCCTGGACTGATGATCACCATCAAGTCCGACATGAACGCCAAGCCTCTGGACGAAGACAGCGTGCTGTGCTTTGAAGACCGCACGGTGATCGGATGCGTCGACGAAGTGTTTGGACCCGTGATGATGCCGATGTACCTCGTGCGCTTCGAGAGTGCCGAGAAGATCCCAGCGCAGGCGGCGATCAACACGGTCGTGTTCTTCGCCACGGAGCACACGACGTACATCGTGCCGGAGAAGATCAAGGACAAAGGCACGGATGCGTCCAACATCTTTGACGAAGAGACCGACGAGGCGCTCTACTCGGACGACGAGGCTGAAGCCGCTGCGAAGCGCCAGAACCGCAAGCGCAATCGTGGTGACAACGCGACAGCGCAGCCAGGTCAGCACGCAACTACCGGCGGCGAGAATACCGGATCGTCTGGACGGGGTTCGCGCGATTACGCCAGCAACCGAAGCAGCTCGGGCTTTACCAATTACCGTCAAGGAGGCAGCAGCTCGTACGGTGGTGGTGGTCGTGGCGGAGGACGAGGCGCCGGCGGTCGTGGCGGTGGCGAGCGAGGCGCTGGCGCCAACTACGCCCAGCACAACAACACCCCAGCTCCAGTGCAGTTCCAGAGCCAGAGCCACGGTGGACACACGCACTACACGCAGCCAGGATTCGTCGCGCCAGCTCCTCCACATCCACACATGGGGTACGCCGGTCAGCCGATGGGCTACGCGCAACCGCCGCCGCCACCACCGAGTGGGTTCCAGCCGCCGCCTCCGTCGATGCCGTACAACCCGATGCAGATGAACGCGCACCAGCCGCCTCCGCCTCAGCATCCGTACCCGCAGCAGCTCCATCAGCAGCAGCACTACCAGCCGCCGCCACCGCATTTCCAGCAACCGCACATGGCTCCGTACCCACCACAGGCGCCTCCGATGCCAGGACAGCAGCAGTTCTATCAGCCGCCGCCGCCGCCTCAGCAGTACCATGGAGCCCCACAATACGCACCGCCGCCTAGTGGTTACTACCAGAACGCTCCGCAGCAGCAACATCAGCAGCAGCCACCGCCTCCACCACTCCCGCCAGGCTCCTATGATCACTCACGACAGCCTAGAAACTAGAGAACATGTAGATTAGAAGTAAGAAGCACGCTGCAGCCGCTCGATTCTTCGATGTGTGAGTTGCAAGGGGATAGATGCCACAAGAACTAGCACATGGATGAGCTTGGAAGCGCATTCGGTTTGCTCAACTGTCAATGAAATTAATGAAAGCCCGCAAACGGTGTCGCTCTTCATCTTACCGCTCCAGCGCGGTCGGTTGTGTAAATGGCGCTAGCGCTCAGTCATCTCGGTTCCTCGCCTTTCTCCTTCCAAATCAGGCGGACGTCAGCGTCACGCTGGCAACGTAGCCGTTCTTCATCACCTGCGACATCAGTAGAGGCAACGAAACTTGTGAGCAACCTCAGAACGTGTGGACTCGACAGTGTCAACAAAGCTGGCACAGCACGTACCTCGAAAATGCAGCCGGGGGTCGGGCTGTAGCACAGACTCGAGCCGAATGGATGCAAGCCGAGACCGTTGTCGTGGATGACGGGACGGAGCTCCGACGTGCCACCGAGCATTGTGCGGATGTCTTTCCACTGTGCATGACAACGACAGAGAAAGCGACCAGTCAGCCACTCTGCGCTCTGCTCTCCAAAAACGCGATCAGCTAGCTACGCACGGGGGTCTCGGGGGTGATTTCGGAGATGCGATGCTTCTTGATGCCAGACTTTTGCAGAATGGGCGACGTCTGGAAGCACAAGCGGAAGTTGCACTTATGGTACGAGCCAAAGTCGGGATGTCCGAGTGCGTTCGTCTTCATGATCACTTTCGAGACCGTGTGCAGCGAGTCGTAGAGGATGTCGATGCCCAGGTGCGGGTAGTTGTGGAAATACTCGCCAATCACGCCTCCAGCGACGCTCGCGCTGCACACGCAAGCATCCACAACGACACCAGACATCAGCAACAGTAGCATATCTAGACATACGCACTTTGCCTTGACGGATGAGAGCATTTACCCGTCGTTGGGGTCTTCAGACTTCCGGAAAACGGACACTGGCTGTCCAATTTCACTCATCACCTCCTGGGATGTCGAGGGGGACAAGAGAAACCCATGTGAGCCCTACTTTATCCACCAATGCACGAACATTGCTTTCGCGCACCTGGGGTGACCAGCCGAGCTCTATTCTCTGCTTCCGTCCTGTAAACGCGAGCGACGTCGTGCTCTCGCTGATCTCTACATCCACTGTTTCGAAATAGTGCCTTGACGACACGATCACAACAGACGCGTCCACAGTCAGATGTTAGCAAACACTCCATGATGAAAGCGATGCACAACCACCGTGCACGCTCGAAACGCACTTCTTTGCGGGCTGCGGCACGTCTGGCGAGCGGTAGTTGCCGCCTACAAACACACTGAAGCCAGTCGCTGCTGGCGTCGACCCATTCTAGCGAACCAAACACAGGTAATGCGTCAGACAAGTCTGCGCGAAGCACCAGGACAACAAGAGAACGGTTGTGTACCGGGAACTCGAGCGGCAGCTCCGTGTCGTTCTGGTACAAATGGCGGTACTCCTCCGGAATCGGGAACTTGACGCAGCCGCCTTCATAGCCCAAGAAGTAGCTCTGCAACGACGCACAACAGCATCGACACAACCAGCACTGCAATGAGAATGCGATCTCCCAATAGAAGCAGAATGTGCAATCTACCTTTGCTGCTGCCTCGTAGTGCCCTGGGAAAGTCGGCCCAAAGAGCTACAGCACAAGCAGCGCACGATCAGTAACGATTATACAAAGCAAATTACCCGCAGTTCGCCATGCTGCTCGCAGACAAACGCACATTGTAGACCGACATGAACGTCGCAGCGATGTCTCCGCCAAAGATCACCACACGGCCGTACTTGAGCGCGATGCGGTTCACGTCGTAGAACTCAATCACGGTCAGCACTTGGCGCACGGGGTCAAACTTGAGCTGTTTAACGGAATGGTTGATACACTCGCCTTGTCAGCGAAAAGCGCAGAGCTCAGTCCATCTGTGTCTGCCATGGCTTACCCGGAAGCCGTCCTCCGCCGAGTCGATCACCAGGTCGCTCTTGTAGAGATCCGCCGCGTTGTAGAGGATCTCGAACGGCCGCACAGGCATTCGGCTCTATGGCAAACGAGCAAAGAGTCGATCAGTACCTGCTGCGACCGCAGCAGCCCACCATCCGTGCGCAACAGACACATCCGCGACGGACCTTGAGCGCGTGCAGCGCTTCCGCGATGCTGGCGCCGAGGCGGAACGGCCCCACGCCCACGCCCAGCTCGATCGTCCACACCTCGCGGATCATGTGCCGCCTCTAGTTGCTTTATTGCTTTTGCTTCGAGTTCTCAGATCCTGCTGAAATGCCGAATGCGAAAGCGCCGCCAAAAGCGGCAAAAAGGTTTGCGCTACATTCGCGCCACATGCAGTCCGAGCTCAACCCGATTCCACCAGTCTGGATGTCGCGCGATTGTAGCGCATCGGGGGGTTGTCTCAGATTGCTGACGCTCTCTACCGGTTTTGCGTACCGGTATCCGTCGCCAAACAAAACAAAACGGACTGAATCTCTTCGCGTTTCGTTCCGACGCCGAAGAAAGCGGGAGAAAGCGCAAGCGGCGACTGATTGACGTGACTCTCCGTGCACGAGCTCTCTCTCCAGCACCAGTGCGTCTCGACGAGCTCCACGCGCGCACATCCGTTCACACAGGCGCTCGTCCATGGTGTCCACGCGGAGTCTCGCAGCCACGCTCCTCAGCGTGTGCGCAGTCGCCACGCAATGGCGCTCTGCGGAAGGTATGCGGCGCAAAAACGCAGTCAAGTGGAAACGCCATCCTCGCGCTGGACAATATGTGGCGGCGCTGGCTAACAAACTGCATGCTGTGTGTGTATGTGTGTATATACTCACTGCCAGGCGTGAAGGCGTGTACCGAGTGCGCCAACACGATGTGCATTGTCGAAGACACGAGCACGAAGCTCACGGCCGGCAGCTCGCAGCTCTCGTTCAAGATCTGCAACTACGACGCGGCGGCGGCGACGAAGAACATTGAGTTCAAGCTCAAAGCATCGCTCGCGTGCGACACGAACGGCACGCTTACCCCGAAGCTCAAGTCGCTCGCGGCGAACGGCTCGTGCAATGGCGCCGAGTGCCCCATCACCGCGACGCTCGAGAGCCCGATCGACTGGGCGGTCGTGATGCGCAGCGGCGCCGAGATGAACGCTGTCATGGCAACATTCAAGAGCGGTGGCAGCGCCGAGGTCGTGACAATCGCGAACGGAGCCGACACTGGTGGCGCTGCCATGCAGGCGTCGAGCACGAGCACGAGCATCTCCGTGTGCTCGAGCGGCGTCGCGGTCTCGGCGCTGCGCTTGTCGCAGGTGGACGGCTGCAACACGGCCGACATTTGCCGCGGCAAGGCGACGGACGCGGCGTGCTCGATCGCAGTCAAGCAGGGGCTTCCGATCACAGGCGTGACGTGCGATAAAGAGAACTGCTCGGGCAAGATCGTGCTCTCCGGCGCGCTGACCTGCGACGCGGCTCTCGGCGACTCGAACGCGCTGATCGTGGCTGTCAAGGTCGGCAACAGCGCCATGTCCAACTACCAGAGCATTGGGTCGCTGGCTGCGCCAAAGTCGGTCATCACGGACGTTTCGGGCTTGGCAGCTGGCAGCGAAAAGTTCTCGCTGAGCACGGACTCGTTCTGCCCGGCGTCGGCGGTCCAGGTGAACCTGTCGAACGCCGACGGCTCGGTCGCGGCGACGGTGGCGAGCGTCAACACCACGAACAGCTCCGTGGCCGTGACGCTGTCGTCGCCGTTGGCGTCAACGCTCGACGGTAAGAAGCTCGCGGTGACGCTCACGCAGTGCAGTGCGGCGTCCGAGTCCTTCGCGAGCATCGTCGGCGCCGACGACGGCTCTTCGAGCAGCAGCGACAGCGGATCAGACGACGACTCGGAGGGGAACGCCGGTGGCGCCAGTGGCGGCACCGCGAACGGCACCGGCGCGGGCAACGTGTCGACGCAAGAGAATAACCTGTCGACGGGTCTCCCAGGCGGCATGATCGTCGGCATTGCGGTCGGCGTCGTCGCACTACTGGGCTTTGTGTTCGAGTGCTGGTATCACAAGCGGCGGCAAACGCCGTCCCTGCCGTCGTCTAGCAACGACGCGCCGGTCTCGCACAGCTACGGCCAGAATGCGATCTGAGGAAGCTGCGACGCAGACAACACCGCGGAGGTGACGTGAGGAAGAGAAGAAAGGTGACGTGAGAGCATTTATTTTGTTTTTGGTGGCTGCGAGCGTGAGAGAACGAGGGAAGTCGACAGGACGCGCAGTCAGAGAGAGAGAGAGAGAGAGAGAGAGAGAGAGAGATCCAGACGCTTGAGAGAAACGAACCGCAGGTGTATCATCAAACGCACACGCGGGACGAGTGAATGAGGATGGTATTTTCCGAGATGGTGGCTGTTTGCTGCGCGCTCTTGGTCGTGCTATGCGCTGCGATAAGGTGATCAAGGTGTCGCAATGGCAGTCATTCCAGTCTCAGCCCTGCTGCTGCTGCTTCACTTCAGCTTCCGCTCTTCGCGGATCCTGGTCGAGCGCAAGAGCGCGAGCTCTTTCTTCATCGCGTAGCGCTTCGGAGCCGACAGCGCGTGGTTCTCCAGATCCAGCTCTAGCTGCATGATCTGGTCGGTCAGAGTCACGAGCGTCGTGCGAATCGCGTCGTTGCCGCTCGCAGCAAAGCTCCCATCCCCCGGAAGTACTGGAGCTTTGCGAGTGTCACTGGCTGCCGAGCGAGCGTCACCAGAAGCAGCATACATTGTTGCTACCACGCCTCGAGCAGACTTGGACGAGTTCACCAATGCCGACGAGGATGTCAGAGGCGTCTTGAGGGCCAATCGCTCCTCCTCTTGGTTGCATCCGCGCTTTGTCAGCTGAGCTGCTGGCGGCGATGGCGGAGGCAGCACTGCATTCGGAGGGAACTTGTTCTTGAGGTACGTCAGGATCTCCATGCTGCCCTTGGCGATCACGCCGCCGCGCACAGTCTTTTGCGGATTGCCGTTCATGTAGATCGCGCGCAGATGTTGACAGAGCCCGAGCTCGCAGGGCACTTGCGTGAGGTTGTTGTTCTCGAACGAGAGCGACGCGAGCAGTGGCGCGCGGTAGATCTTCCCGAGCGACTTCAGTTTGTTGTCGGAGATGCTCACGACGCTCGCTTTCACCAGCTGCGACCACGGGAAGTCGTCGAGCGAGTCGATCTTGTTGAACGAGAGCAGCAGCGTCTCCATTGCGTGGAGGTGGCGGATGCCAACGGGCATCTGCGTGAGCGCGTTGTTGCGCAGGTCGAGTTCCTGTAAGTACATTAGGTGAGGACGACACAGCTCACATACGAAATGGAAACAAGAGCCCCAAGTGCACGTATCGTACCTTGAGAGACTCGCTCAGCGCACAGCTGCCAGCGAGGAAGTCGTTGATGGCGTCCTGCGAAAGCTGGTTCTTGCGCAGCCGAAGCAGCTGCAGGCTTCTCAGGTCGGCGATGAACGGGTCGATGCTCTGCAGGCTGTTCTCTTCGGCTGTCAGCGTCTGCACCGTTCAAAGCACACTTGTCAGCATGACTTCTCATCAATAGGAAATAGCATCACCACATCAGCATCTGCTACAACGAACCAAGAGCGACGACAACTCTCCGATGACTGCTGGCAGCTGCGTCAGGCGATTCTTCGAGAGGTTGAGGTGGAGCAGCGTCGACGCAAAGCTGAAGCCGTGGCTCGCAGCCAGCTCGCTCGGGATCTCCATCGCGCCTTTGTCCGAGAAATCCAACGTCCCCGACGCTGCTGCATCGCGAAAGAGGTAGTCGAGTCCACCAGACTTCGTCCTCGGCGTCGCTGCAGCAGCTCCGGCTTTTCCTCTCGCGAGTCGCTCCTGGCGAAGCTGGAGCTCGTCCACCTCTTCCTCCATCGCGTCCACTCCCGGCGGCGGCCCGCCTCGTGTGCGCAAGTACTTCTTGAGCGACTCGCAGCCAGCGCTCACAATCGACCGTCTAATCGCTCGCAGCGGATTGCCGTCGACGATGATGTGGTTGAGGTGCTTGAGGTACCCGAGTCCAGGCGGGAGATCCGAGAGATCGTTGTTCGCCAAGTCGAGCGTCTTCAGGCGGTAGAGGCACGCGATGTGCGCCGGCAAGTCGCTCAGCTTGTTGTCGCGAACGTCGAGCACTGTGATCGAGTCCTTGACGCGCAAGACAGACTCCTCATTGATGTTTGAGAGCGCGTTGTAGCCCAGAAAGACTTGGTCGAGCGCCGCGCTCACTGGCAGCAGCGGGAAGATCACGAGGCGGTTCTGCCTCAAATCGAGGAACTTGAGCTTGAGCAGCGTCGAGAGGTACTCGCTCGTGGACTCGATGCGGTTTTTCTTCAGATCGAGCATCTGCATGTTGCTCAGACCCGAGAACGACGGCGGGAGACTCGACAGCTGGTTCGTGTGCGCTGTGAGCGTGTGCAATTTCTTGAGATTGCCGATGCCCTCAGGGAGCTTCGTCAGCGCGTTCTCTTCGACACGCAGCACTTCGAGGCTCGAGAGCTTGCTGATCGACTGCGGTACCGAAGAGAGCTTGTTGGATGCCAGCCCGAGCTCTTTCAGGTTCACGAGTGCGCCGAAGCTCTCGGAGAGATCGCGCTGCAGCTGGTTGCTGTGGCTCGCAGCAGGCAAAGTTAGTAAGTCCGTCAAGCAGTCGAACAGCATGGGTAGCGAACTCAAAAGCCACGCACTTGCTGAGGTCGAGATACGTGAGCCCTCGAAGCTCGAAGAAGCCGTCGGGGAGTGTCTGGAGCGCGTTCTGGCAGAGCTTGATCGACGTCACGGTCGTCAGCCCCGCAATCTCGTCCGACAGCGACGGGATCGCGTTGTGGCTCATGTCGATCTTCACCAGATCCACGCACTCCCACTTCTTCTCATCCTGCCATTCATTGCGAGGATGTGAGCGCCACCGCCGCCGCCAGCAAGCAAGAAAGCAATTAGGATGACACTGAACAACAGCTCGCTTTGTTTGTGCAAAGTCACGGATCCCGAGTGCTTCAAGGTTACCTTATCCATGTGGTCCTCCAGGTGGTAGGCTTCTGGTGGAAACTCGCTCAGGTTGCGCGCCGGGAGACTGAGGAACCCGGACCTGCGCGCTTCTCGGAGAGCCCGCGCTTTTTGGTCGCGCACAGGCGCGAGCACCACATCCTGGCGGCGCATCGGCTTTTGTTTCGCTTGGCAAATGCGTGTGGAGTGATTCTTCGACGACGAGGCGCATTCCGCGACCGCGCAGCTGATTGGAGAATAATAGCAACACGAGTCACAATTCTGAAATGCACATATCCCTCCGATTCCGCCTCGGCCTTTTCCTCCTCCTTTTCTACGGCTTGATCGTCCGGAGAAGGCGGATCTTTTGCGAGCGCACCATTGCCAACTCCTTCTTCAGCGCAAACTTCTTCGCTGCAGTCAGAGCAAAGTCTTCTAAGCTGCCTTCGAGAGCGAGGATCTTCTTGTTCAGGTCGGCAAGCACCTGGTCGTTCGCGGAAGCATGGACTCCAGCTTGCGCTAGTGGCGGTGGCGCCTGGGATGGTGTGGCAGCCGGCAGAGCTGAAGCAGCCGAGTTGCCAGGCTGAGTGGCATTTGTTCGAACCCGCTTCTTCTCCATCGGGCTGAACACTTCCCGAGCTCGTGCCGAACTCTGGTTCGACGGAGGGATGTTCTCCGTTTCCTCGAATGACGAGTTGTTGCTTGCAGCGTGCTTCGATCCCGAGTGCGGGCCTTTCTGAAGCTCTGGAGGCAATCGGTTGCGCAGGTACTTGAGAACCGCTTCCGTGCCTTCTTGAATGAGGTTCACTCGGACGCTGCGCTGTGGGTTGCCAGCCAAGAGGAGCGCTCGCAGGTGTTCGCAGCGTCCAAGCTCCGGAGGAACCTAAAGATGCACCAGCAGAGTAAGAACCCGTCCTGATCACGCCATTTCACAGACTTGCACGCCAATTAGCATACCTGGCGCAAGTTGTTGTTCTCGATCGAGAGCGAGGTCAGCATCTCTGCATCGTACACCGTTCCTAACGATTCCAGCTGAGAACCACACACACACACGCACCATATACCAGTCAGCACGTATCGTCCTGCAGCGAGATCAAACGTGCACGTCAACGAACCTGGTTGTCGGACAAGGTCAGAATCGAGAGTCGCTGCATGGACGACCACGGAAATCCATCCAGCGACTGGATGCGGTTCACCGACAGCATGAGCGTGTCCAAGCACTTGAGCAACGTCAGCCTCCTTGGAACCGTAGTCAGCACGTTGTTCCCCAGATCCAGCTCCTTCAGCGAGCCGCAGATTCCAGCCTGGCTCGTGGATGCGATCATGGCGTCGATGGCTTCGGACTTGAGCAGGTTCTTGCGCAGGCGGAGGTGCTGGAGGTTGGCCAGACCCGAGATGGACGGGTGCACTTCCGTCAGCGCGCATTCTTCGGCGATGAGAGACTGAAGCGCAGAGAGCTCACCAATCTCTTTCGGCAGACTCCCAATCTTGTTTTTCGACAGATTCAGCTGTACCAGCGTCGCGGAGAAGTTGAACTTTCCGTGACCTTCGAGATGCGGTGGCAGAGCCATCAGCCCCATGCCCACAAGCTGCAGCGACCCAGACGATGCAGCGTCGCGGAACAGGTACTCATGCTGCGACGAAATGTTCTCGGCTGAAGCTGCAGCACCGAGCAGGAGCTCGTTTTGCTGCTGCTTGTCTCGCAGCGCGAACTCGTCAAACTCTTCCTCGAGAGCCTCGACTCCTGCTGGAGGTCCGCCGCGGGTACGCAGGTACTTCTTCAGCACCTCCGATCCGCCGGAGATCACAGCCCGACGAATCGTTCGAAGCGGATTTCCTTCCACCATCAAGTGGTGGAGATCCTTCAGGTAGCCCAAGCCAGCGGGAAGCTCGTGCAGATCGTTGTTGGTCATGTCGAGCGTCTTGAGTCGGTACAAGTGCGCGATCTTCTCCGGAAGCGCTTCGAGACGGTTGTCTCGGACGTCCAGCACAGTGATCGTGTCTTTCACGCGCATGATAGAGCTTTCAGAGATGACTCGCAGCGCGTTGAAACCGAGGAGCACTTGGTCGAGCTTTGACTGCCCTGGCAGCTCCGGAAACACCTCGAACTTGTTCTGGTGGAGGTCCAGAAACCGCAACGCCTTCAGCGGCACGAGCGCGTCGCCAGCAGACGCGAGGCTGTTTTTGTGCAGATCGAGTGTCGACAGCGAGGTTAGCTGTCCAAGCGACGGTGGGAGTGCCGTAATCTGGTTCGTGTGGGCCGTCAGTGTGTGCAGTCGACGGAGGTTGCCTGAGAGACGAGCAGCATTGGTGACACACCAAATGGCATTAGACATCCACCACGAGCACACATGAATGCGCTTCGGCATTCGGCGTTCGGCGACACAACTCACCGATCTGCGACGGCAGTGCGCGCAGCTGGTTGCTCTCGACCTTCAGCACTTCCAAGTTCTCCAGACGCGAGATGGAATCCGGCAGCTGAGCGAGTTTGTTTCCATCGAGCAGAAGCTCCTTCAGGTTGGCAAGCTGACCCAGACTTTCCGAGAGCTGCCCTTCCAGGAGGTTGCTGTACACCCGCGCACAAGTATCAGACTGAATGTCAGCAAAAGTCCGCAAGTCAGTCAAGCTCTGCCCAAGCAGGTGACTCACTTGCTCAGGTCCAGCGAGGTGAGCTTGGTCAGGTCCCAGAACGTGTCGGGCAGCTGGCGAAGCTGGTTGTGGCGGATCTTGAACGAGCTCACGTATACAAACGCCTGGATCTCCACGGGCAGCTCCTTGATCTCGTTGTAGCTAGCGCGGTGCAATGCATATATCCGGAACAAAGCACGCATGAGCGCATTGGACCAACAGCGCACTTTGGTTTGCACAAGACTGATGCTCACCTCAAGTCGACTTTCTGGAGCACCGCGCATTCCCAGCTCTTCTCGCCCTGTGTGATCACAAAGCATGCAGCAGCCGCATCGTTAGCACCGCGCTACAAGCGATGAACACTCGCTTAATAAGCATGAGTATAACGCACGCACCTCGTCGGCCAGCTCGTGCAGACGCAGGATTTCTTGCGGGAACTCCTGCATGTTGCGCGTCGAGAGGTTGAGCTGCCCCGTCTGTCTCGCGATGCGATACGCGCGCGCATTCGGGTTGCTGCTGCTGCTTGCGTTCGCAGCGCCTTTGCCGCCAGCAGCGCCGTGGAGGCGTCTCGCGTCGCGCAGACTCAGGCGTGGCTTGCTCTCCATCGCTCTCACTCTCTGTCTCGCTCTCCTGCTCTTGCTCTCGTGCTCTTGTCGCTCTGTCGTTCCGTCTCGCTCGTTTTCCCAGTTTGAATGTCGCCCAACTGCGGAATGATGGTGGATTTGCATTTCAAAATCTGTGACGCGGTGTGGCACGCTCCACAATGGCATTTGGGCGAGTAGATGGAGCGACCCACACTGCGATCCCTGAAACGTCGTCAACGAAGCCAAGCTCGCATCACAAGCGCAACTTCAATCTCCACCACAAGCAGCAGCAGACGCACGCACACGATGCCGACCGCAGCGCACGAGGCCAAGATGGCCCCGAAGCTCGTGCCCAAGCGCGCGAACCAGGACGCGAGCACGTCGTCACGCATCAGCATGCTGATGCCGCGACCCAAGCGCAGGAAGCTGCAATACTTTGTCGTGCGCGAGTCCGGCGAGCTGTTCCGCGAGTGGGTGCAACGCAACCTCGAAGACTCACTCGGGTGCTACCTCATCGACGTCGGCATGGCGCTGCTGGCGCTGCTCATGGTCGTCTTCAACGCGTACACGTACTGGAATGGCTTGCTCGACATCACCCGGCCGTGGATGACAGGTGCGGCTCGCAGACTCCGTCGAAGCGACTTCGTTTTTGCTTGCTGTTGCTGACAGACGCCATATTGTGCACTCTCGTTGTGCTGTTTGTGCAGCCGTGGACTTCTACGTCAATCTCCTGTTTACGACCGAGTACGTCTCACCGTTTCTCCAGGACTTCGTAAGCGTGGCGCTGTTTGTTTGCCTCACCATGCTTCGTTCGTTTGCTTTGAGCGATGCCACCCACATACAGGTACATCGTCCGGCTTTATGCCGCTTTCGGCCGAGTGGACCACGCTCGGACGTTGCTTCCGCTCGCTGAGCTGGTGGTGCTTTTCCCGTCGTGGCTGCGCTGGGTCATCGAGCACCAGATCCCTGTCTACTCTCTCAACCACGACGTCGTCAAGATATCGATGATCCTGCGATCGCTGCGGGTGCTGCGCCTCTTCCGGTTCCTCGAGTTCACGAGATCTTCGCTCGAGCGTCAGCTGCTTGCAGTGCTGCTCACGATCATCTGCATCGTGATCTCGACTGCAGGCATCCTTCAAGTCCTCGAGACGTGTTTTGTCGTGTGCCTCGGCGACGCAATTTCGTGCAAGTGCCAGAACCTGTCGTACATTGACTTGATCTACTTCGTGGTCGTGAGCATCTCCACGCTCGGATACGGCGATATTTCGCCCGTGTCGACCAAGGGGAAGTTCCTCATCTCGTTCATCATCTTGCTGACGTTTATCGTGGTGCCGATCCAGATCAACCGAGTCTCGAAGATCATATCCTCGCACACGGACTACTCGTCGTCGTACACCGAAGCGAAGCAGCACCCGCATGTGGTCATCACTGGACACATTGACGTCGAGATGCTGTCCGTTTTTTTCGGCGAGTTCTTCCACCCGAGCAACCTGAACTGGAACGAAAAGATCGTGATCCTGAACCCGAGTCCGCCAACAGTTGAGGTAAAGAAGATGCTGAACACGCACGAGAGCAAGGTCAAGTACATCGTCGGTTCGCCGATGCTCGACGAAGATCTCGGCCGCGCTATGCTGCACAAAGCCAGCGCTTGCTACGTCTTGGTGAACCGAAACGCGAGACGCCCTCAGCACGCAGATCAGTGCAGCGCTTTGATCACGATCGCTCTCCGTCGCGGGAACCCGGCGTGCCCGATCTACGCGCAAGTGATCAACGCAGAGAACGCGGGGACGATCCTGAAGATGGGTGCCAGCGATGTCATCGTCGCCGGGCTGCTCAAGTTCTCGATTCTGGGACGAAGCTGCGAAATGTGCGGACTCCCCACGCTTATGCTGAACCTCCTGGCGCAATGCCACAGCGACCTGGACACCCGCGTGTCGCCGATCCAGTGGCAGAAGTTCTACCTGCACGGATTCATGCACGGCGTCTTTGTCGTCGACATCCCGCGGACATTCTCCGGACTGTCGTTCGGCGATCTGATCAAGTTCCTGTACGAGAAGACACCAGTCGTGCCGATCGCCCTGCTCACCGAGGACGGAGTTCAGTTCCCTGATATGGAGTTCAAGCTCGGAGCGACAGCTGATCCGAATCTGTGCTGCAAGGTGTACGCGATCGCGAAAGGACTGACCGCAGTTGAGCAAGTGCTGCAGATCCCTCCAGAGCAGATCCTTTCGTACCGCAAGAACACCCGTCGCAAAGCAAGGTCAGTGGTCGATCTTCACGGCAACGAGGTGGTGAAAAAGAACAGCAAACCGGCGTTGGGGAGCGAGTTCGACAAGATCCGGCAAAGCCTGATCGCGTCGTACAAAGCTCCTGAAAAGCGCAACTCGGAGGAAGACAGCTCCGACTACGTCGAGTTCACGAGCGCAGGCGTGCCACCAGACATCACGAAGCATATCATCGTGTGTGGCTTCCCGACAGACACGTACCAGTTCCTGAAGACGATCCGAGAAGCGCCTCTGATGGACGAGGCGCTCGGCTCTCCGCCGGTGGTGTTTCTCGCTCCAGCCGTGATCGACGAAGATGAGTTTACAAAGATCCGGCACTTCCCTGACGTCTTCTTCGTCATGGGCTCACCCGTCAACTTTGCCGATCTAAAGAAAACCCGCATCGGCGAGGCAACGTCGGTGTTGATTTTGACGCAGACGACCGAGTCGCCGTACTCGGACCCAAACATGATCGACGCCAACGCCATCACCACGCTGCGGTACATCGTGGAGATCAGCCAGAAGACGACGATGCCGAACTTGGTGGTCGAGCTCGACAAGCCGACGAACGTGAAGCTGCTTAGCTCGCTGGCGAACGATCATTTCGGCACTGCTCTGCTCAAGGCTCAGCACACCATCAGTCGACAGATCTCGTATCGCACGCCGAGACGTGCGAGCACTCGCCGGGAATCGTTCTGGGGAAGCTTGGACGAGTCTGCGACTGGCGGGCCAGACGCGTCGCTTGTCCTAGAAGAGTACATCGCATCGGGTATGTACAGGAGTGCTACGTGTGCTCTGGTAGCCTTGGCTGTTTCATGAACTGATTTGCCCACTTGATCTGCGTGTGTGTGTGCGCTCATCCAGGACGAGTGTACATGAACTCCATCATCGACTCGCTGATGAGTGAGTGCTACCGGAAGCCGTGGATCACGCAGTTCTTCAACGTTCTCATCAACGGCAGCTTCGACGACCACGAGTGCGTTGCCTGTCAGCATATCTCAACCTCTCTCGTTCTGTCCCTCTGCTGAAGGGAGCTGGTGACTAAACAGTCGCTCTGCCCGTGTTTCTTCGTAGAAAGCGCCGCTTGTTCCAGCTCGAGGCACCGAGCGAGCTCGTCGCCACCAAGTACTCGACGTGCTTCCGCAAGTTTCTCGAGATGGTACGTCTGCCGTAGATTCGCTCGCTCGCTGACTTGTGATGAGCTTCATCACAATGCTGCGCTGACAAGCCACTGCATCTGACAGACAAGCTGCACTGCGATTGGCATCTGGCGGCCAGCTCGCGGAGCGATCCTGCCGCATCCGTGCGTGTTCATCAACCCGCCACACGACCTCGAAGTGGAGGTCGGGGATCTCTTCTTCCTCGTCGGCAAGCCGTTCACCTCGGCAGAGGCGATTGAGCTTTTCCATCCTCGAGGTCAAATGTGAAGGAAAAAGGCGCGAGGAGTCAAAAACAGGTTTGATTGGCTATTTTGTCCATTGGTCGCCAAGAATGAGCATTGCGCACATTCGGAGCAAAGCAAAGCAAAGTACAGCACAGCACAGCACAGCACAGCAAGCATGAGCGCGTTCCGCAACAAGTTCATGTACCCCGCGAAGATCAACTGGTTCCCGGGCCACATGGCCGTCGCGCGCCGGCAGATGCTCGCGCAGCTGGACGCGGTGGACGTGCTCATCGAGGTCCGCGACGCGCGCATCCCGTGGAGCTCCGCGAACCCGGTTCTCGAGGAAACGTTTGGCGCGTCCAAGCCGCGCCTCATCGTCTTCAACAAGAGCGATCTCGCCAACGCCAACATGCAGAAGCGCATCGAGGAGCAGTGCGAGAAGAAGAAGACGCAGTGCCTGTTTACGTCCGTGACAAAAGGACGCAAGGTGCAGTCGATCCTGCAGTGGTGCAACGCCAACAGCGGCGCGCAGTTCAAGAAGACCGCCGGCACGATGGTCATGGTGGTCGGCATCCCGAACGTCGGCAAGTCGTCCATTATCAACGAGTTTCGGCGCCTGTCGTCGTCGCAGAAGCTCTCGAAAGGCAAGAAGCGAGCGATGGTCGGACCAACGCCCGGCGTCACGGTGCGCAACGACATCATCAAGGTATGGACTGGATCGATCGTGGGCTGCTGGGTCTCTCGCTGGCAATGATGTCTGATTCTCTAGCCTTGCGTGCGTGTGTGCCGGCTGCTAGGTGAACGACAAACCTGCTATCTACGTTGTGGACACGCCCGGTGTCATGCTGCCCAACATCCCGTCGGCTGAAACGGGGCTCACGCTGGCGCTCACCGGCGCGATCAAGGACACTGTCGTGGGCACGGAGCTCATCGCGGACTACATGCTCTTCAAGCTCAACCAGATGCGGTCCACGCGCTACGTCGACGCGCTCAGCCTGAAGGAGCCCACGGACGACATCCAGGAGCTCTTTGAGCTCGTGTATAAGAAGTGCGGCGCGCTCGGGAAGGAGCCGGACGTGCAGAACAAACTGGCAGCAGAGTTTCTGCTGCAAGAGTTCCGTCGCGGCGCGTTCGGACAGTTCACGCTCGACTCGATTCTCTCTCCTGCGACTGTCGCAAGCGCGCCTGAACCTGTTGAAGCCACGGAGATCCCGGCGAAGCTGGACTGATGAACCGATGAGCCAGCCCAATATAGAGACGATCTCTTCGCGAGACAAGAAAGCCTGGCAGCGATGAAGATGATGATGGAGGTGAGGAGTAGAGCCTGGTGACGATCTGATGCTTGTGTAAATGATGTATACATAGACGGCCGCGTGCAAAGTGGTGCTCCATCCTCGCAAAAGTCGTTTTTTAGGCGAGGTGTGTGTGTGCTTATCGCTCCCTATCTATAGCTCCTAGCTGCCTTCTCGTGCTCTGATCGTCTGAGAGACTCGCCACCACTTTCCAGACGCGATTGGCTGACTGCTGCTGCTTATAGCCGATAAGGTACGTCTGGCGCGATCTCGCTCAGACGAGCGCTCGGGTGGTTTCGATTATTTTCGGCATCGGCAGAGGTCTCGAGTGAGGGCTCGAGCTCGAGTGAGCAGCCGTTCTTGTCCAGGCAGGCGAATCGATCCCGAGGCAAGAGCGCGGCACCAGCAGCAGCAGCAAGCACGCAGCTCCATGCCAAGCGCGCGATCTATACTTGGCATCAGTGTGGCTTCAACGGAAGGGAAACACATCTTCACAGACGCAGAGAGCGGAACGAGAGCGCGCCTGAGCATTCTCTCACGCCTCGCCTCGCCTTGCCTCACTCGCACGAGCGGATGATTCCATTCCCAGTTTTCCGTACGGGCCATACGAGGATGAACGACGGACCCACACGGATGTCCAAAGTAATCCCGAAGACGATGGCTGAGAACGCGAGCGAGGTGGATCTGGCGCTGAGCAGCAACACGAGCGCGAATGCGGCGGTCGTGGGCCACGGCGGCGTCGCCGTCTCGCCGCGCAAGACCAAGTTGCATGTGATGGGCACGAGCATGCAGGACCTCAAGATGAACTTCTTCCGCACCAAGACCCACAAGGCCGAGCCGCCGATGCGCAAGAAAGAAGACATCGGCATCTCGGTCGTCTCGCTGCGCTTCACGAACCTGGACATGGAGGAGCGCTTCGTTGTCTCGCGCTGCGCCAAGTACCACACGCGCTTGAAGTTCGGCGCAGGCTTCACGGCGTTCTTCATCCCGCTGCTCGTGATCATGCAGGTGAGCTTCAAGGCGAAGGAGAACACGGAGAAGTGGACGCAGTTCCCGCTCGTGATGATCTTCCCAGGTACGGCACCGAACCACTGAGTCACAGCTGTATCTGTCTCCCTTTAGAGCGCATATTGACTCTCGAGCCGCTGTGGTATGCACACGCAGGCATCGTGATGTGCATGGGGCTGCTGGTGATCTTCTTCCACGGCTTTTTCCAGAGCCGCACGAACATGCTGTCTATCGTCTGCCTGATCGGGCAAATCAGCGCTTTGCTTGACACCACGGCGGCTGGCACGTCCGTGAGCGAGCGCAACGTCTGGGTGCAGTTCATCTTCTCTCTCGGGATCACGAGTTCCACGGGTCTGACCTTCCTGCAGTCGTTCGGCGTCTTGACGTCGTCCAGCATCTTCTTCATCATCCTCTCCTGGTACCGCTTTGCCACGTCTGCCACGCCAGAGCCGATCAGCTCGCCTGGCACGCTGAGCGCTGCAGTCATCCTGTACTCGATCCTGCTGGCGTTCCTGTCGTGGAACTGGGAGTACGAAGAGCGCCGCGACTTCGTGCTCACCGAGCGCCTCGCCCAGGAGAACGTGATGGTGCAGATGACGATGGAGATGACGGGCTGGTTCAGCGGCGGGGCGAGCCAGAACCAGTCGAACGACATGACTGGCGCCGGCATCCTCAGCGCGAACTGCCACATCGACCCGAAAGACGTGCTCGTGAAGGAGGAGCTCGGACAGGGCACGTTCGGCGTCGTATACGCTGCGAGCTGGAAGGAGACGCGCGTGGCAGTGAAGAAGATCACGCTGCAGGGCGACACCAAGTCGATCATTACGAGCTTCGGCTCCGAGGCGAGCGTCATGGCGCAGCTGCGCCACCCGAACGTCGTGATGTTCATGGGTGTGATGGTGCACCCCGAGTTCGTCGGCTTGGTCATGGAGCTGTGCCCGAAAGGCAGTGTGTACACTGTGATCCACAGTGACGAGTTCAAGATCGACTGGTCGCTGCTGCTTCGCATGATGGTGGATGCGTCGCGCGGCATGCATTTCCTGCACTCGAGCAACCCGCCGATCCTCCACCGCGACCTGAAGTCGGTGAACCTGCTCATCGACGCGGACTGGCGCTGCAAGGTCTCGGACTTTGGGCTCTCGAAGCTCAAGGCGTTCCGCGAGGATGGCGAGAACATCGCGGCAGTGAACCGCGCGTTCATCGGCTCCAGTATCTGGATCGCGCCGGAAGTGTTCAAAGGACAGGACCACACGGAGAAGTCCGACGTGTACAGCTTCGGCGTGATCCTCTTCGAAGCGCTGAGTAACTCGATCCCGTACAACAGCATCTCGGTTGACGCCGTGCCGTTTGTCGTGCAGGCGGGCAAGCGTCCGACGGACTTCCACAACCTCGAGGTGCCGCAGAGCCTCGAGCTCCAGGAGCTCTACAACCTCATGACTCGGTGCTGGAGCGCCGAGGAGAATGTGCGTCCGTCGTTCTCGATCGTGATCTCGACGCTGCAGAACATCCTAACAAAGCACGTCGGCGACGAGAAGTGGGAAGACCACATCATCTACCCAGACCGCAAGCTCATGAACTCTCGCACGATGAGCAACGACGACGACGGACTGTCGATCAAAGAGGAGGATCTGATTGTTGAAGCCGCGATCGGCCGCGGCGTCTTCGGCGTCGTCTACAAGGGCAGCTACTTCGGCACTCCCGTTGCGATCAAGAAGCTGCACACGAGCTCGGTGCCGAAGAACACGCTCGCCGAGTTCGACAAGGAGTGTAACATCATGAAAGGGCTGCACCACCCAAACATCGTGCTGTTCATGGGCTCGTGCTCCAAGCCGCCGACGCTGCTGCTCGTGACGGAGCTGCTCGCGAACGGCAGCTTCTTCGACATCTACCACAAGCTCCCTCGCCCGGAGCCCGTGCAGCAGCTGAGGCTGGCGTACAACATCGCGTTCGACATGGCCAAGGGGCTCGCGTACCTGCACAACCACAACCCGATCGTGATCCACCGCGACCTCAAGTCGCAGAACATCCTGCTGGACGACAAGATGCGCACCAAGATCGCGGACTTCGGGCTTTCTAAGTTCCGCGACGTGGGCAAGACCATGTCGATCTGCGGCAGCCCGCTCTGGGTAGCGCCAGAGGTGCTCCGCGGCGAGAAGTACGGCTGTCCGTGCGACGTGTACAGCTTCTCGATCATCGTGTGGGAGGCGCTCGCGTGGGGCGAGCCGTACCCGGACCTGGGCTCGAGCGACATCATGAACGGCGTGGCGTGCGGCAACCTGCGGCCGAGCGTGCCCGACGGCACTCCGGGGCCGCTGGCGCACCTGCTCGAGGAGTGCTGGATGAAGAAGCAGGACCAGCGGCCGACGTTCAACGAGATCGTGCCGCGACTCGAAGCCATGGGCAAGGACTTTGCTCGGTAGTGACGACGCTGAACCTTGGTCGTGTCTGGGTGGTGGTGTCGCTCGCTTAGAGATAGGAAGGAGGAGAAAACAAACAGAAAGAAACACGTGGACCCTGCTTTTGCATATTGTACATACCTCGTTCTCTCTCTATGCCTCGATCTGTCGTCAGCCACTCGCTCAGAAGTTCTATCCTCTGTGTTCTCCATGAGTCTGTATCCATCAGGATGCGCTCGCCTTATCTCCAGCAGCATCGCCAGCCAAGCGCAGGTGGAAGACGCGGTAGTGGTGGTTCAGCGACTTGATCGTGTGCAGGCGGTGAGCGCTCGCGAGCGCGCCGTCGGTCGCATTGAGCTTCGCGAACACGACGCGCCGCGCGCGGCTGTGGATGAGCGCCATCGCGCACATCGCGCACGGCTCGCGGTCCACGTACACGTCGTAGCCCGTGCAGAGGTACGACTCTTCCTCTTCCTCAGCACCGTCAGCAGCGCCATCAGCATCATCGGCACCATCAGTTTGGTTGGCTCCACCGCTTTCGTCACGCCTCGGCTTCTTTAACGACGCTCCACGGTCGTTGCGCTGTCGGTCCCGCTCCGCGACGCCGTCGATCGCGATCATCACCGGGTGGTAGATCGGCTCGAACGCGTACGCTGCTTGCGTGCGGTGCGTGAACGAGTTCGTGACGACCTCGCCGTGCGGATCCTGGCGACGCTGCGGATCCACGATGACACATCCGTGCGCGCAGCAGAACGGCAGGCTCTCGAGCTCCTGAGCACTCTTCGCGTCTTCAAACTGCGCTGCAAACGCCACTGCTGCCTGCAGATGCGTCGCCATCACGTGCGCTTCGGCGTCGTCGATAGGCTCGGTCAGCGCTTCTGGCGCCACGCTCGCGTGGAAGATCAGTGGCCACGCGCGCGTGTGCGCGTCGAACGCCTCACGCGTGCGCGGCGCGTGCTTGAGCACGTACACGCTGGACAGCCGCGCCTGAAAGAGCTGCTCCATTTGCTGCACGCGCGTGTAGAACAGCGCGCTGTCATCGCGGTTCTCGTCGTCGTCTTGGAACGGCGTGACGAGCGCCACGAGCGCGTTCTTCTGCTCCGGGTGCTTCTTCATGCGCTTGAGGTGCGCGAAGCCGATGTCGGAGAGCGGCTGGAAGTGCGTCGCGAGGTACTTCATGACCTGTGAGCCGTGCGGCGCAGGGAACTCGAGCGCGTGAAAGTGCTGCTGCGCGTCGGCGTCGACGGCGTTGAACGCGTCGAGCGCCACGATCTCTTCCACTCGCTCCATGTCCGCTTTCGCTTTGACTTTTTTGTCTGTGGATCGCAAAGTGGCGCAATATTAAGCAAAACGACAAAAGCGGGGGCAGACGAACGCTTCGAATGGACTCGAGCACCAGAAATCTCGAGCTCGTCACCATCGCCCGCCTCTGCATCGATCACATCTTCTTCCTCGTCCGACGGCGCCAATCCAGAATCGTTGGCAAGCGCCATGTCCAGCCGATCCGCACTCACTCGGAAGCCTGGCAGCACGTCTCCGCCGTCCAGATTTCGCCACGCACTGTCCGGCTCGCAGTAGACGGTGTCGCCAGCGCCACCTTCACCTGGACGCCGCTTGTA
>JAADWH010000161.1:0-38902 GCA_023335995.1 Globisporangium nagaii
CCGATCCAAAGTGGACCACACCAGCAGCAGACGCAGCGAAGCTTCCACATCATTCGACACCAGCGCGCCAGACCCCAGCGCTGCCGAGAGAGACCGCCGCCAGGATGCTGCAGCGCTCGTCGGTGCCCGTGCGCCGCCTGCATTTCCTCTTCTCCGCAGTCTATGCATCTCCGAGTCCATCGTCACTCACCACGAGTACCAACATCCACGCAAGTTGGACGCAACCATCTCGAAACATGGACGCGTCAAAGCTCAGCAATAGTTGGGAACGAGCAATGGAGAGAACTCCCGTTGCCATCCGTTTCTTGTTCAGCCCTCCGGTTTGCGATCCAGCTAATACTGCATCTGCTACGACGAAGGAACAGACCGCCGCTATCCAAGTGTGCAAGACAAAAGCATTGAACTGTGTGTGTGCAGGAGAACAAATAAAGCAAGCAACACGCTCGTTACGCAAAACGCTCGTTGATCGTGCGCTTCGACTGCATGTCCTTCAAGCACACCATGGCGGAGTTTCGGCCACAGGCACCCATGACGCCGCCGCCCGGATGCGATCCCGCTGAGCCGAGGTACAAGCCCTTGATCGGCGAACGATAGTCCGAGTAGCCGGGAATCGGTCGCATCCAGAACAGCTACGCACAAGAAGGCACAAGCGGCGTCACTACGGTGATCCAGCAAGCCCATCAGTCTCAGAAGAAAGCAGCGTGCGTACCTGGTCCAAGCCCATCGCGCCGTGGAAGATGTTGCCCCTCGGTAGCGAGAAGATCCGTTCGAGGTCGGGCGGCTGCGAAAGAGAGAGAGAACATTCTTAGACTTCCTCACACCTCGCACCAGTTCTCTTCCAATCCACCGAGTGATGCAATGCGCACCGTGAGCATGTCGTATCCGATGACAGACTTCTTGAAGCCTGGAGCAAACTGGTCGACAACCGAGAACACTTGATCCGCAAACTTCTCTTTCTTGCCTGGAGTGTCCCAACTCCCATCCTAGAAGCCAGACACGCAGCAACGATGAGGAAATCCGTGGATGTATGCGAGGGTCATCCGTTTCTGCTGCCACTCGTACCTTCGGCATGTACGGCGTGTACTGAACGAACAGCAGCGCGATGTGCTTCCCTACAATGCGAACGAGAACAGAGTCGATCAACTAGCCAACCATCTTCTCCATGAAACACGACAGCGCTAGCTCACTCACCTGGAGGAGCGATGGTCGAGTCGAGTGACGTTGGCACATTCATCTCAATCACTGGACGCTTCGAAGCGTAGCCGTGCTGGACATCCAGGAACGCGTCCTCAATCTGAGACAAGCGTACGCGTCAGAAATGGATCCCAAACACCCAGGTGCACATTGCTTCAAATGAGTGCAATCAGCTCACCTGCTCCATCGAGTCCTCAAAGTGCGTCGTTCCTCGATGGTGACGCATCGGCGTATTCCCGTCGCCAGTGTTCGGAATGCACGAGAAGTTTGGCAAGCGGTCCAGCGCCACGTTGATCTAGCATGGATGAGGAGAGCAATGTCAAGTCAGAGACAGCGACTGCCTACGACTTCAGAGCAATCGGTACCTTCGTCGACGCGGATTCGCAGTTCCAGTTCTTCTTGAAATGCGTCACAACGCGCTCTGGCAGCACCTTTTCGTCGAGCAGCTCCAGCATTGTCACCAGCGGGCTGGCGTTCGAGAGAACAAAGTCCGATGCGACAACGTCGCCACTTTCCAGGCTCACGCCCTGCACCTGTCCGTCGTGGACGTCGATCGACTTGACTGGCGCATTCGTGAATATCTCCACACCTGCTTCCACTGCCGATTTCTCGAGAGCTTGCGAAACGCCGCCCATCCCGCCTTTCACATGTCCCCACATGCCTTTGATGCCGTTCACTTCGCCCATGACGTGATGAAACAGGATGTAGGCTGATCCCGGAGTCGACGGAGATACCTGCGCACCTTTCAAACGGATCAGTTAGCAGCCGAGTATATCTTGCACAGCAAGCAGCGCGAAGACATGCCTTGGCACCGATGATGGCGTCCGTTGCGAGCGTCGCCTTGAGAATGTCGGACTCGAACCACTTGTCCAGGATTTTCGACGCCGGCGCAGTCATGAACTCCAGAAAAGTCGTGAGCTCTTTGCCGAGCTTGCCAGAGCGGTAGCCCAGCTTCATCATCGAGTGGATTGCGTCCACGCGTCGACTGCCAGGCACGCGCGAGATATAAGCTCGTCATAGCATTGCGAACGACAAGTTTGCAATCAATCAGTTGTCCTTACCTGATCGAGGAGTTCGTGCTGAAGACAACGCGCACATCAGGTGGCAGCTGCAGCGTGACAGGCATTCCCAGTTAGACAAGCGGAACGCGGAGATGCACAAGTGCGGATGGCAAGCTCACCTCGTCGATCATTGGCACAAAGAAGTCCACCATCGTCTGATCAAAACAGCAGCGAACCCATCGGTGAATGACCTGTGCCATCGTTCTCAACCAAACAGGTGTGCATAACGCCATGCACGCACCTCCAGCATGTCGTTGTACTTTGGGTACGCGAGTGCATCTGCCTGCGAGAACTGAGCTGCTCGCACACACCACACAGTCAGAGAACCAAACAATAGGCAGCTTGACGCTGCCACAATCCTCCAGCTCAAGAGAGAGGCAGGCGCCGCCGCGCCGTACCGATGCTCTTCTGGTTCTCGACCATGTCGCTGCCGAGAATGAGGCTTCTGCCGTCCAGCGTCGGCGTGAACGAGGACGGATCACGCGGATACACTGCAGCGCGGTGAGAAGCACCAACACACCAGTGGGTGAGTCAGCAAGCACATCTAATTCTCTGCCGTATCGCGCAAAACGATAGAGCTTTGCACCTTCGAGTCCATGCCTGTGTAGCTCCAGATCCTTGATGATCTGCGGGCGGAAGAGCGAGAACACGTACGACGCGCGCGAGAACTTGAAGCCCGGGATGATCTCCTCCGTGACCGCCGCGCCACCGACCAGGTGCCGCTTCTCCAGCACGCACACTTGCTTCCCCGCCTGCGTACGCCGAATGCCAGTACCGCCACTGCGTTATGTCCAAAGTTGCAATGTGCGTTGCGTCCCATCCTGGCAGTGACCACAGCACCTTTGCAAGATACGCCGCCGCCACGAGTCCGTTGTGTCCGCCGCCGACCACGATCGCGTCCCTGCACGCCAGCAGAAGTTGCAGCAGTTAGCCAAGAGAGAGAGAGAGAGAGAGAGAGAAGCCGCCGGCCGTGCTGTCGCTACCATTTCTTGCGCGCGAGAGCTGCCGCGAGTCGCATCCCAGCTGTCGAGTGTCGAGTCTGATGAGCGAGCGAGCGACTCCGAAAATGGGGGCTTGAAGAAGGAGAAAAGCATCAGCAGACGGGTTTAAATACTCGGTGGGTTTTAAGTGCAAGTTGAAGCTGCGATGCCGCACGACTGATCACACTCACAACCAGCGATGAGCGTGCGCGAGGCGTTCTCCGTGCAGCTCGTGCGCGAGCGCAGGAGGAGCGGCGAGCCGACGCTGCAGACGCTGCAGAAGCCGCTCTGCATGCGCATCCGCTGCCACGAGCTCGTGATCACCGTCCCGAGATCAGCTTCCCCACCACCGCCATCATCCAATGCGTCGACGAGACCGTCGACATTTCTGCGCCACTTTGCTCCGCTGCATCCGCTTGCAACCACCGTTGCATCACGAGCGAGAGAGAGCGCGTGGCTGACGGTCGAGGCTCGGCTCGTGAGGAGCGTGAAAGTGAAAGGGCGACTGCTCCGAGTCGCGCTTCAAGGCGGACAAGCGCTCATGTGAGTGCACTGATCCGCGTGGTGCTTTCGTTCTTTGGCTCGATGTTCGATGCTCAGCGGCGTTTGTGCATACGCAGCCTCTGTGCGAAGGACGCGAACCAGGCGATAGAAGCTGCGACAGTCATGATGGACGCGTGGGGTACGCTCGCGATATCATCTGCATCGTCCTGCCAGCTGAGTGTCGCCGCATTGACTTTCCAAGCTGAGCCGAGCAGGGATCGAGCCGCTGGTCGAGACAACGAGCGCGAGCGAGCAAGATGTGACCTCCATCGAGCAACTGTCGCAACTCTACGTGGACAACGCGCGCTTCCGCTCGCTCGTGCGCCAGATGCACGAGCAGATCGACGCGCTGGAGGTCGAGAGCCCCCGCGTCGGAGCCGCAGTAGGTATGTAGTTCACATTCTTTCCATTGGGATCTCACTTACAATACATCTTTCTTCAGCACATCCTGTGCAATTCATCAATCGAGCGTGCAGCTTAGGTGCATTCATACACAGGGAGGGCTTGGGGCAAACCAAGGCGATGGATCGAGACACCTTGACACCTTGACAGCTCAGGAGTCGTTCTCCTGCTGGACGCAGTGCTCTGTGAGCCGCGCTTTGATCGTCTCCATGATCGACAGCATCGCCGTCGTCTCCTCGTGGTCGCGACGCACGATCGCCACCTGCAGCATCACCGGAAGATGCATGATGGCGTCTTCCTCTTCTGCCGCAGAGCAGTCGCCGTAGTTCATCTTGTGGTAATTGATCGCGGCGTCGCGGTATTTCTCGTACAGCTCCAGGCTCTCGGGGTCTTCAAAGCCGTACGACGACACGGGTCGGTCCAGCTCGCCGCTGCCGCCACCCACACCTGCGTGACTCGCAGCGTTCTCCAGACACATCGTCTCGTGCGCGTCGCGGATCTGCTCCTCGCCGACGCCGTACGCCAGCGCTAAGATGAGGAACACCGAGTACTTGCGCTTCAAGTGGTCGGCGAAGAAGTTCAGGATCTCGCGCGAGATCCGAGTCTCCCGGTCGTCCAGCTTCTCGATCTCGCGCCTACTGTTCGCGACAAAGAGCTCGTGCACGCGACTCACTTTCTCATACACGAGCAGCGCCATGCGTGGGTTTGTCACCTGCGCCACGAGTTTCTCCATCGCGACGATGCGCCGGATCTCGGACTCCGCTTTCTCTTTGTCCTCTGAGAGCACGCGGTTGCACCAGATCTCGCTCTGGTGGAGCGTTAGGCGCGAGTCCTGGCCGGGCGACACCCACGCTTTCTTCATCGCGTGGCGAGACGGCGACGCGTTGTTCGACTGCATCGAGTGGTCGCTGCCGTCGTGGTCGTCGCTATAGCGGTTGTTCGGCGAGCTGGCGTCCTGGGAATGCTGCTCGCGCTTGACTTGCAGCACTCTCCGGATGGATTTCGTCCACAGCTCGAACGTGCTCTGGTTGTACGAGGCGAACTCGAGGATGCAGCGCGCACTCGCACTCGGGTTGCTCGACATGATGCCGCTGGATCTGCTCGCTGACCCGACCACCAGGTTCTGGTGGAGCTCCTCGTTGAGCCACTGCTTGCAGTGTATCAGGAAAAGCAGAGTCACCGATCCGTATCTGACACACCGCAGCAAGCATGCACACAGCGCTCACCTCGTCCACCTCGTCGGTCTCCAGGAGTTTTCGCCGGAACAACCGCGAGACGCACGCTCCGTTGCCGTCGTAGAAGGAGTCGGAGTCCGTCGCATCGACTTTCATCTCCCCGAGCAGTATCATGTGGTGCAGCTCGATGATCTGATGAACAATGACCACAGCACGCAAAGCAACGATCGATGAGCAGCTACACGCATGAGACCGACGATCACTGCGCCAGTGCACATTTCGACAAAAAGCGAGCGAACCTTGTCCGGCTTGAGACCCTGCTCCCATCGCTCCCGGCTCTTGAACATGAGGATGTGATCTTCTTGCAGCGACACAAAGTAGGGTACCCACTCGCTGAAAAAGAAAATGTTGCGCTCCAGCACCAGCAGCGTGTCGTTCAGCGTTTGCTGCACGAGCGAGCGATGCATGCGATCGCAGAGCAGTCAGTACGGATGCGCACAGCAAACAGTGAACGCACGCACACTACATCAACACACCTTGTAGATGATCGCGGTTTTCGCTCGCCCGAGCGATTTCGGCGTCCAGGGCGTCTCGATCGCGAGCTGCTCATCCAGCACGATGGACGCGTTGTTGCCGTCGTGCGTGAGCTCCTGCGGCTGATCCGACAGGTGGCGCGGCGAGCCTCGCTGCTTGTCCTCCAGGATCGCCTGCTGGTGGTTCTTCGTGACGATCTGCTTGAGAAGCGACGCGGGCGGCTTGCTCTGCTTGCTGCTAGCCGCGTGCTCGTCTACAGCGCGCTCCGTCTGGACTTTCGGTGAGGAGGACGCATTGCCGTGTATATCGTCCCATGAGCGCGGGCTGAGGTTGCTGGCGACGCTGCTGCTGCTTAGGCTGCTCGGACTGCTGGACCTCCGCGCGCTGCTGCTGTTGATCGTCTTCGTCATGCCGCTCTCTTGCTCGCTCGCTCGCTCGCTCTCCCTCGCTGTGCTGCGTGCAGGCGGCGAAGGCGCTGGTCCGTTGTCCTCGACGCATGAGAGGACGTCGAAGCGGCGGCACAAAAAGGCACAACACAAAACTCTTCCGTTTCTGCGACATGTTGCATACAAATAGCAGCACGAAAAGCTTTGCCATACTCGAATCCAGTCAACTCTTCCTCGTGCCTATACTACCTCCGTTGCTGCAGGGCTGTCGCTAGTTCAGGCCCTCTCCGAATGTCTATTCAAGGGCCACGATCGAGGCGCTTTGACCTGCTTTAGTTTCGGCAAACGATCTGCATAGGCGAAAGCACCTTCAAAAGTTGTTCTTCACTCTCGCATCGCTCCTTCAAGGTCCACAAGCAGCAGCTCGTGAAGCACCGGAAGCCGCCGCCACTCGGCAGCCATGCACACGCACTACACGCAGCAGCAGCAGGCCCAGCGGCGCAGCAAGGACGAGTTCGACGTGCACCACCGCCTCGCGTCCTTCCCGCCCGTGCGCATGGGCTCGTGGCGCCGCCTCCGCTCGGCGTCGCAGGAGCTCGCGGACATGATGCTCGCGCCGGCGCCGTCGTCGACCGTCGCGCGCAAGCCCGTGATGAGCGTGCGTGCTTGCACAGCGACTGCTGGCGTGATGTTGTCTCTGTGGCGGTGGGCTCATCCCGTGTGTTGTTGTTGCTGCTGCTGCTGCTGTTGTGTGTGTGTCTGCTGCACAGAACTTCCAGGTGGGGACGATCGGGATGAAGCAGATTCTGCTGCCACCGCCCGTGCGCAGCCGCAAGACCAAGATCATCTGCGCGATCGGGCCGTCGTGCTGGTCCACTGAGATGCTCGGTACGGAGCGCGAGCCGCATCGTGAATGTTGTCGCGCTGTGCTCACTCAACGCTTTGTCGATCTTGTAGGGGAGCTGCTGGATGCGGGCATGAACGTCGCGCGACTGAACTTCTCGCACGGTGACCACGAGATGCACGCGAGGAGCCTATCGAACCTGCGGAAAGCAGTGGAGGCGCGTCCGGGCTGCCATTGCGCGGTGCTGCTCGACACGAAAGGACCCGAGATCCGAACCGGACTGCTCAAAGCCCACAAGCCGATCCTGCTGGAGGTGCGTGCTACAGCACTAGTCGTGGCGATGTTTGCTTGAGCATCTTGCGCTTCAAAGTGCTAACTGTGTGTGTGCGTTGCGACTGATACCACAAACACACACAGGCGGGACAAGAGCTGGAGATCACGACCGACTACACAATCGAGGGCGACAGCAAGCGGATCGCGTGCTCGTATGCTCACCTGGCGACGTCCGTCTCTCCAGGCTCGAAGATCCTGTGTGACGACGGCAGCCTGGTCATGACGGTGCTCGAATGCCTCGCAGACTCGATCCGAGTCCAGGTGCTCAACGGCCACCTGCTTGAAGAGAAGAAGAACATGAATCTCCCCGGCGCGGCGATCAAAGTCCCTGGCATCACAGAGAAGGACGAGAACGATCTGAAGAACTTTGCGATCCCTCAGGCAGTCGACATCGTCTCCGGCTCCTTCGTGCGCTGCGCCGAGAACGTGCGCGCGATCCGAGCGTGTCTGGGAGACCGAGGACGGCACATCCGCGTGCACGCGAAGATCGAGAGCATCGAGGCGCTGCGCAACATCGACGAGATCATCAAGGAAGCCGACGGTGTGCACGTGAGTCGAGGCGACTTGGGGATGGAGCTGTCGCCGGAGCAGGTGTTTCTCGCGCAGAAGATGATCATTCGAAAGGCGAACATCGCAGGGAAGCCCGTCGTCACGTCAACGCAGGTGAGCCGTCGACACGATCTTTGATACGCAGGTGTGTGTGTGTGTGCGTGTGGCAGTGCCTGATCTGCCGCATTTGTGATTGTGAAAACGTCACCAGATGCTCCAGTCCATGACGAAGAAGCCGATTCCGTCGAACGCCGAGTGCACCGACGTCGCAAACGCGGTGCTAGATGGCACCGACGCCATGATGCTGTCCGCGGAGACGGCGAAAGGGCTGTACCCGCGCGAGGCTGTGCAGACAATGTCGAAGATCTGCCTGGAAGCCGAGGCGGCGATGGACTACTCGGAGCTGTATCGAGCCATGCGCGCAGTCGTGCCTCGGCCGTTCAGCATGTGCGAGTCGATTGCGTCGTCCGCAGTGGAAACGTCAATCGACGTGCGCGCGAAGCTGATCATTTCGTTCACGGAGACGGGCTTCAGCACCAAGTTCCTGGCAAAGTACCGCCCTGCGGCTCGGATCCTCGCAGTCACGGCGTCCGGGTCGACTGCGCGGCAGCTCGCCGGCGTGTCTCGGTGAGTTCTGGCTCGGCGGGTAGAGGAATGAGTCGCGTGCTGTGCTAACTTGGCGCGTCTCTTGTGGTGTGTGTGCAGCGGGGTGTCTGCGCTGCGCGTCGAGTCGATGATCGGCACGGAGAGCCTGGTGATCAAGGCGATCTCATACGGCAAGGAGCAGGGCTGGATCGAGAACGGCGACATGATCGTGCTCATCCACGGCATGACGGACGCCGTCTCGGGCTCCACGAACGTCGTCAAGGTCATCGAGGCGAACGCGCACGGGTTCAAGAGCCCCACGAACTTCCACTTCAAGGACCTCAAGACCGCGTTTCCCTTCGCAGACGAGTGAGTGAGTGATTAGGAGAGTGAGTGAGTGAGTGAGTAGCAAACGCATAAGGACAGTGAGTGTCCATGCTTCAGCAGACATCCAATTGAGCAGAATTCTCGCCTCGTACCACCATCGCCATCGCCACCACCATCGAGAATCCATCTGAAACGCCGAGGTGGTCATTTCGTGGCTTGTCTTTGTATCGGCTTTTATATCAGTCGCTTGGAAAACGAGGGGTCCAAACGAGGCGCATCACCATTTCCATTCGCCATTTGCTTTCGCTGTTCACGGCCGCCTCCTCGACAGAAGCGGACGCGAGCGCGCAGGAAGAACGTGTCTGCGCGTGTGAGGTGTTGACGCATCCGTTCTCCGTCTGAGTCGGAGAGAAGGGGGAGAGAGAGAGAAGCATGAAGGTCTCGGGTGCCGTGCTGGCGTCCGCGCTGGCGCTCGCGACGGCGCTCGGCGTGGCGGTCGAGCGGCTCGTCGCGGCTCGCAGGACGCGCGCGCGGGGCTCGCAAACCAAGGCGTGCGCCTGCGCGGACGGCGAGTGCTGCAACTCGGTCGGCGCGGACCCGGCGGAGCGCCGGTACACGCTGCCGCACGCGCACGTGACCCACTGGGAGAAGCGCAGCGAGTGCGACCCGAAGTGGTCCACGCACCTGGCACCGCTCTCGCTCTCGCCGGCAGCGGCAGTCTCGGAGGAGCACCCGCGCACGAGCTTCGGCATGCTCATCCTGCTGCGCCACGGCCAGAGCGTGTGGAACCGCAAGCCGCAGAACCCGGAGGAGCTCTGGCGGTACGCCGGCTCGATCGACATCCCGCTGAGCGACGTGGGCATCCAGGAGGCGTTCGAGGCCGGCAAGCGCCTTGAGTTCACGCCCGTGGACGTCGTCTTCTGCTCGCAGATGGACCGCGCGCGCTCGACCGTGTCGCTCGCGCTCAGCGTGCACTCGAGCAAGAAGACGCCTGTGGTGGAGCACCGCTCGCCGCTCGACTTCCCGGGCTTCGAGGGCGTGAACGACGAGAACCCCTACGAATTCGTACGTGCATGTCTGTGCATGTCTGTATGTGTACCTACTGCTAATGCTGCGCTGTGTGTGGTGTGGATAAACTAGATCGTGCCGGTGTACATCTCGCCGGCGCTCAACGAGCGCAACTTCGGCGACCTACAGGGCGTGCCGTCGTCCAAGCACACGGTGCTCTTCGACAAGGAGCAGATTAGGAAGATTAGAAACGACTACAACACCAAGTTCCCGGGCGAGAACGGCGAGTCGTGCGCCGACGTGCACGCGCGCGCGATTCCGTTCTTCGACGCCTTCATCCTGCCGCACCTGCAGGCGGGCCGCAACGTGCTCGTGTCGAGCCACGGCTTCGTGATCCGCACGCTCGTGAAGCACCTCGACGGCATGGACGAGCGCGAGTTCAACGAGCAGATGAAGCTCGAGAAGAGCGCGCCCGAGCGGTGTCTCTTGCTGGCGCCGACCGGTACGAGTGTGTGCATTGCTGTCGCTTCATGCTGCTGTCCCTCTTCTGACGAGTGGTGACTTGTCTTGTCTGTGTGTGCAGGCGTGCCGC
Organism: Globisporangium nagaii; assembly: GCA_023335995.1. NCBI lineage: Eukaryota > Oomycota > Peronosporomycetes > Pythiales > Pythiaceae > Globisporangium > Globisporangium nagaii. Next base: position 10,514 of record JAADWH010000161.1, read on the forward strand.
TCATGTACAAATACGAGAACGGGCAGTTCTCGAAAGTCGCGCAGTCGCGTCGCGATCGCGCCGAGAGCCTCAGCCGAAGCTCGGCGCCGTACTAGCTGTGTCGATGAGAGAGAGAGAGAGAGAGAGAGAGAGAGAGAGAGAGAGAGCGTAAGAGAGTGAGAGGGAGAGAGCTGCTCAGTAGACAAGAGAGAGTGAATGGCGAGCGCGCGTTGTGTTGGAGAAAGAAAGGGTTCGCTATTTAGATCAAGGCGTCTGCGACGAGAGGCTGCTTGCTGTATCTGGGTTCCCTCTCATCTTCGTCATCCAGCCATGCTCTAGAAGCGCGATCTCACACCGCCTCGGAACAGTCGGAGCTCTTCAGTACGAGCCCAGTCGCCGTCTGCGTGCTGCGGTCGCCTGGACAGGACGCCTCTCCCGACTGCTACTCTCTTCATGCGCCGGTGGCGTCCTTCAGTCGCTGCACTAACTCTGCCTTGAGCCCCTTGATGGACAGCCCTCGGTGCTTCAGCTCTTCCCGCAGCGCAGCCACCGTCATCTGCTCGATCGGCTTGGACGGCGTGAACGGCACCGCCGCGGCTGGTGTGCTCTCCGCGTCCTCCATCTCCACGTCCTGCTGCTCCGGCTTGGCAGCGGCAGGCGGCGTCGCAGGAGCCGCACGGGGAGGCGTGCTCGGCGCCACCTGCTCTTCCTTCTGCTGCTGCTTCTGCTTCTGCGTCTGCTGCTTCGCGGGGGTCGCAGGCTGCTGCGCGGCTTTCACAGGACTTCGCGCCGCTTTCTTTGGCGACTCGACGACTGCGGCTGGAGCGGCAGCGGGAGCAGGCGGCGGGGGAGGAGGCGCCACAGCTGCCGCTGGCTTTGGCGGCACGGCGATCGTCACCTGCTCCATCTGCTGTGTGGAGCTCACGACGCTCGACTCGGAACCGGCCTCTTGGTGTGCCTCCTGCTCGATGCGCTGTCCTGCGAGCGAGTTGAACAGCACCTTCGCAGCCTCGCGATCCTAATTGCGCACGACACAAACCCCGCACGATCGTTACCAAAAACGCCGCAGCGACTCCAGCAGGACGCATGGCTCCACCATACTGCACGTACATGCGGCTTGATCTTCTTGAAATCCAGCACCTTGAGCTGCGGGAGCTTGTGGATCACGTACTCGCGGTAGTACTTGCGCTTCGTCACCGGGTTGCCACCGAGCGCGAGCGTGTCGAGCTTCGGGAAGCACGCCAAGCGGTCGAGCTCCGCCAGCTGCGCAATGCGGTTGCCCGTGAGGATGAGGTACTCGAGGCTCGCGATCGACTCGGCGAGGTTGTCCTGGAACTTGGCGATGTGGTTGTTGTGCAGCAGCAGCATACGCAGGCGGCGTAGGCGCGGGAAGTTCTCCAGCTTCTTGATCTCGTTGTCCGACAGGTCGATGCAGTCAAAGCCGTCCTGGCAAGCGCGCGCACACACACTGTCAGCACGTGTGTGTAAACGCATGCAGTCGAGGCACGTCGTGTGCGGCGTCCGTACCTTGGTGACGCCAAGATTTTCGATGGCTGGCGCTTTCAAGCCTAACAAGCGGGTCAGTAACAGACACGAGGCGGGCGACACACACAGAGCAGCAGAGAGAAGAGAAGGCGCACGCGCGCGTACCTCGCAGGTTGAGCTCTCGCTCCCGCAGCGGGTTGATCGTCACCTGCGCGCGCAGAATCACATCGGCGGTGATCCTCATGGCGGCAGCAGCAGCGCTCTCTCTGTTTGTATCGCGCAAAACAACCGGCAGAGCAAGCGCATGGAGCCAAAGCCCCCTTGCCGTCTGGGCTTCCAGAGCGCCCACACGAGCGCTGGAAGTTGGCTTCCCAAGTCGCCGACTGACTTCGCGGTAGTCAGCAGTAGTGGAAATTTGGGCACTTGTCTCAAAAATACCATCAAAGACTGCTTCGTGAACGGGTAAATGTGACACTTGACACCAAGTTTGTATAGTAGAGTACATTTACTTTTCGTTTACAGCACCATCTTGCCAATCGCCAGCGGAAGATCGCTCCTCAGGATGCACGCGCGCTCCGCGGCAGCACGCCGAGCTCCACGTCGTCGTACGAGTCGTCCACGACCGCGTCCTTGCTGCGGCGCGACATGGAGATCGAGAGCGACGCCGCCAGAGACGACTTCTGCGGATCAGCACCGCTCGGATCCTCCTCGTCGCCCACTGCTGCTGCCGCGGCAGTCGCTTCTTCGTCGAGCGCGGCAGCCTCCTCCGCCTTCCAGCGCGCGACGATCTCGGGTGTGTGCACGAAGAAGAAGACGCCGACGCAAAAGAGCGCGATCACGTGCGCGCCGATGAGGTTCGGGTACAGACACACGCCGTCGTTTCGGTCGGGAGGGTACGCGTACGCCCAGAACACGTACACGAGATAGATCGGCAGCGCCGTGCGCGTGATCGCCCAGATCACGTACGTCACATAGATCGAGCGCGTGTGGCCCTTCGTGTCTTCGCGGCCGACGGACTCGATGAAGCCGCGCGCGTTCAGTGGCAGCGTCGCGAGCTCCACGAGCAGGAAGAGCAACAGCCCATACTGCGACGCAGCGCAGCACGACACGAAGTTGTTGATAAAGTACGGAATGCTGCGTGGGTTCAGACAGAGAGATAAAGACACATTTAGTCAGGCGCGCATGCCAGCGCATGTGTTGTCAGTGCCCACAGACGGATTTGCTGCTGCACGTACACTGCCACGAGGTGGTGGGTGATGAAGACAAACTGCATGGGCACGGGCCAGACGATGATGATGACCAGGTCGCACAGAAAGTATCCGATCGCTGCCATCATCAAGAGAGAGAAAGAGAGAGAAAGGCGTGAGGCTCAGTTGCCCGCACCAAGCAATAGACAGCAAACGCAGGCGAACGCACCGACAGAGAAGATGAAGCTCGCCGAGCGGATGGAGCTCGTCGGCATGTAGTCGCTGTCCCATGTGATCGACGTGAGCGCCACCGCGACGCCAACGACGACAGCGATAGCGTGGATCGTCGAGTTCACTCTGCAGGACACGGCGCGTAAGCATACAAGCAAGCAACCGCACGCACATGAGCAACCAGCCTCAGACGCATGATATAGAAAAACGGCAACCACGCATTCTGCACACACACACAGAGAAAAAGAGACGTACCGAGAGCACCAGTCCGCTTTGTGCGGCGCCGAGAACGCGCGGAACTCGGGCACGAGCTTGTTGGACGCGAGCCACGCGAGGCCGAACGTCGCCCAGAAGAGCGCGAACGTGAGCGACGCCACGAGCGCGTTCTCGCCCGCGCGCACGTGCGTTTCCTCGGGGAGCAGCGCCACAGCGGAACTGCCGGTCATCGCCGCCTCGATCATGCTGTGGTGTCGTCGGGTGGTTTGTGTAGTAAAGAGGGGGGAGGGACCACAGGCGCGTGTGGTAATGTGCGCTCTCTGCTGCTGCTGGCGACGGAGCCGCTTGTTCTCAACTGTTCGTGGCGCTCGTGCCGCCGCCTCTGCCTTCGGCTCTGCCTTCTGCTGTTGACGCCCGCAGCGATTGCTGTTGATGTCCAGCGAGTCAGAGCTCCTTTGTCGTTCTCTCCGGATTTTTGGGATCGTCCCGTGCCCATTTTAGCCAAAGCGTAACCGCGTCCTTTCGCTTTTCGGCCAATGAAAAGAAGGAAAATGCGAGCCAACGGTTGGTGATTGGCTCGCAAAAAGTGCACCTACAACGAAATGCAACTGGTTACGCGCTCAAACGTCTCAGATTGGGCGAGGTTACGACCTGACGACGACGCGTCGAAATTTGGCGAGAAAATGTCAGCAGTTTGCATCTAAAACGGGCTCTGGCGTCCGTTCTCCACGCCGAAAGCCTCAGTTTGCAGCAATAAAACTGGGCCGAAAGCTCAAACGCCATACAAAAATGCCTCATACATCTGCTTAATTCTTGCCACCACGCAGCCAATTTGCATGTCAGCGCGAGCGAACTCGTGGTAACTCGCCTCACAACCCGTCGAGCTTGGATGGATCACCTTTCGCGATGTCCCAGCCGAGCCAACTGCTCATCTCAGACAACGGAGATGCTCCTGCTACGGTGGCGCTTGTCGCCGGCTCAGACGCCGCCGCCGCGAGCCCGAGCGGATCCGCTGCGTCATCCACCGCGCTTGCACTTGCGCCTGCTGCGCTTGCGGCGACGGCGGTCGACGTGGCCGTCCACTTGGCGGCCTTCGCCCATGCGAGGTGCGGATCGCTGTCGTCCTGCGCCATCGCAGCAGCAGCAGTCGGTAGAGACGCCGACGCTCCAGTCCACAGCGGCGCACTGCTCGTCGGAAGCGCGAGTGACGCTGGCGGTGGCGCCGACGGGACACGCCACGGATCCACTGACTCCGACGCGAGATCTGCAGCTCGCTCCATGCGCTCGCGCGTCGTCGGCGCTTTGTCGTGGCTCGATGCGCCAGTAGCAGCAGAAGCACCTGGAGCGCTGACGCTCCGTCGCCAGGGCTGCTGCTGGCGCGGATCTTTCTTATTTGCGCGGCGAGGCTGCTGCTGTTGCTGCTGCTGCTGCTGCTGCTGCTGGTGTTGCTGTTGCTGTTGCGATGGCGCTCTGGTGTTCCCGCCTTTCGGGTTCGGACTGTAGCTGCTCTGGCAGCGCTTCGGCTGTCGGCGTCGCGCTGAAGATGCCGCCGTCGTTGTCGCCGTCGCTGTCGCCGTCGCTGTTGTGGCTCGCATCTCCGCCGCGATGTCGCCTGACGATGCGCGGCGTCGGACCACCGAGTAGCCCGCCTCGTCCGTTTCGTGAAGCACTTCGCCGTCGGTGCTGCTGACGCTGCTGCGTCGCGTCATGATTGTGTAGCCGCCAGGGTCCTCGATCACGCGACCAGTGTCGCTCGCCAGCGCTTCGCGGACAGAGCGGAACAACGCGGGCGGGTCTATCGACGGCGGCGGCGACAGCGCAGGTCGGCTCGTGTCAGCAACAGCAGTAGTGCTGGCAGATGATGATGGTGGTGGCGGTGGCGCGTCCACTGTCGGCAATGGTGGAGTGGTGGTGATGGCGTCCTGCGGCACCGCAGCCGCCTCCAGGATGTTGCCGAGCGACGTCTTGCGGGGCATGCTCGTGCCTCGTTGCGCCGGTTGCGTTAATCCGCAAGTGAGCAGAAAGCGACTGAGAGGAGAACCACACACGGTCGTGTACGCCGCCTGCATGTAGCGCGAGCCCTTTCTCCGTGTGAGAGGCGGCGCAAACCGTAGGCTCTCATCGTGTCAACTGGCGCTCGCAGTAACGCCTGGTTGTCTTTGCTTGTCAGATCATATCCTTTCGTTGATGTGCTGTCTAATCCCGCAAGAGTGACACGGCACTACGGCGGCGATCTTGAAGCGGCGTGAGAAATCGCATCGCAATCGGCAGGAGCGAGCAAGACCATGAAGGCGATCGCCAAGGGCTCTTCCAGTGCCATCCGCGACTCAATCCGTGCGCAGGCGGAACGCTGCATGTACGTGGAGAGCGTCGACGCGCAGCTGCAGGACGCAAAGAAAGCGCCGTGCGACTCGTTCCGGAAGCTCCAGTGGCTGCAGCGCAAGCAACAGCAGCAGACGATCAGCAGTCGCATCCACTATGCACAGCAGAAGCGAGAGCAAGAAGAGCGAGCAGCGCGTGAAGAGGCGCAGCGCACTGAGCAGCAGCAGCAGCTTGCGCTGGAGCTGCAGCAAGCGGCAGACGCCATGGCACGACGGCAGGCGGAGAGGAGGCAGCGAGAGCTAGACGCCGCGCTCGCCAGGAAGGTCGGGAACAGACGCGATGCGTCCGTGCCGCTTGCGTTCGAAGAGTTTCTAGAAGAAATCGTAGCGAGCGACGTCGACGTGCGCTGCTCATCCGCGCCACTGGACGTGAAGGCGTTCGACCAGCTCGGCGCGATCTCGATCCCGTGCAAGCGCGAGGGCAACTCGCTCACGCTCTGTCGCTGGCTGCAGCACAGCGGGGGTGATGATAACGACAGCGATGAACCAGAGGGAGATGTCTGTCTGAGAGAGCAGCTGGTCGTCTTTGGCGGCCGATTGCTGCAGGACGTGACGATGCTGCTGCCGGCCGCAGTGCTGAAGGACCCGATGAAGCTCGAGCGCGTGCGCTACACGTACTCGAACGGCGTGTACGCATACGACATCGCCACGTGCGTCTGGAGATTCCGCGAGTGCTCTGGCAGCGCGAGCGCGCCACGCGAGCGCAGCGACCACTCGGCGGTATTCGTCGAGCCGCACTTTCTCGTGATATTTGGCGGACGCGGTCGCAATGGACAGATCTTCAAGGACCTCTTTGCGCTGGATCTCATCAAGTGGCAGTGGCGCGAGATCGACACGGACACGAAGATCGTGGAGCGCTACTGGCACGCGGGCTGCACAAACGACGAGAGCGTGTTTGTGTTTGGCGGTAAGTCCGAGGTGATCGCGCACGGCGATCTGCAGATGCTGAGTGCGTTCAGCCTGCGCGAGCTGCTGCTGCTAGATGACGACGAGTCTGCCTCATCATCATCAACGAAGAGAAAGAAGACGAAGCTAAAGCCCAAGCTCGCGTGGGTGTGTCCGCACACGGTCGGCAACGCGCCGTCGCCTCGGTTTGGCATGGCGCTGTTGGCGCTCGACTTCGAGCGGATCGCTGTCGTCGGCGGCTGCAAACCTTGCAAGAGGAAGCTGAAGAAGCACGCGCTGCAGCCAGAGCCGCGCCTGATGGACTTTTACATCCTCGACACCGCCACGATGATCTGGTCGACGCCGCGCTTGAGTTCCCACGTGTCGATCCTCACAACACCCGTGGAGCGCATGCTCTTCGAGTGTTTCTACCAGCAGAGCACACTCGTGGTGTTCGGCGGCTTCACGTACGCAACGAACGGCGAGACCGAGTCGTTCACGCCGCGCGACGACAGCCACGCGGTCTACAAGCTCGACGCCAACCGGATGATCTGGCGAAGGCAGAGTTTGGCTCCTCTTGGTGGGGCAGAGAGTGACCGCAGCGTGTGGCTGCCCGCGCCGCACGTCCACGCGAGCTCGAATGCTGTGCTCGGCGACCGCGGGTTCACGTGCACAGTGTCGGAGAGCCACACGCTGCTGGAGCTCGCAACATTTGAGATCCGAGCGAAGGCGTCCTCGCCGTGAGGTGAACGATAGTGCTGCGTCTCCTGCTAAGCTCTTGGCTGCGTGTGTGTGTGTCAATGAGGGATGTGATTGAAGCGCGAGATCTGTTGGTGATCGAGAGCGGACAGCCACTCTCGGCGTGGCGCGTCACCACATCCGCGACGCGTCACGTCTTTCTGTGGAATAAAGTGGCCCACACTCAGATTTCTTGTGGCGTTCGCACAAACGCAGCATTTCAGCCACTCACAGCCATCAGCGCGCGATTTCAGCGAATCGCAGCTGCCCAGACGCAGCAAATCTTCCTGAAGGTTGCGCGAACAGTGCGGCAGCCAACGCGAGCCACAGCAGTTTGCGCAACCACTCGCGCTCCACTCCGTCCCGTTCCGGCGGCAGTCGACAGCCAAGCGGCACACCAGCGCACAGCTCGAAGCGCACAGCCCAACGCGCCACACGCCACACGCCGCCGCCGCACGCCCCTGACAGTCAGCGCCGCTCAGATCTTCTTTCGCCGACATGCTGCGTGGACGCCAACTCTCTCGCGCGCTGCGCTCCGCCGCCGCCTCCCGCCGCTCCGCAGCCACAGCCGATGCGCACCTCTCCAGACGCGCGCTGCAGGCGTCCCTGGCCGCGTGTGCCAACGGCCACCAGATGCAGACGCGCGCGCTCTCCACGGGCGAGCAGGTCGAGAAGGTGAAGCGCTCGCCGAAGCTCACGGACGAGTTCATCGGCAAGAGCGGCGCCGAAATCTTCCACGAGACGCTCGCGGATCTCGGCGTCGACGTGGTCTTCGGCTACCCCGGCGGCGCGATCCTCCCGGTCTTCGACGCGATCCACGAGAGCAAGAACTTTGACTTCATCCTCACGCGCCACGAGCAAGGCGCGGGCCACATGGCACAGGGCTACGCGCGCGCCACGGGCAAGCCGGGCGTCGTGCTCGTGACGTCCGGACCCGGCGCGACGAACACGGTCACGCCGCTGCAGGACGCGCTCATGGATGGCACGCCGATGGTCGTGTTCAGCGGTCAAGTGGCCACTGCCGTGCTCGGCAGCGACGCGTTCCAGGAAGCCGACATCCTCGGCATCACGCGACCGTGCACCAAGTGGAACGTGCAGGTGCGCAATGTGAAGGATCTGGCGCGGAATATCCGCGAGGCGTTCCACATCGCGACCACGGGCCGCCCCGGCCCGGTGCTCGTGGACTTGCCGAAGGACATCACCGCCGGAATCTGCAAGGTCCCGGTGACCACGGAGCCGCAGCTGCTGGGCTACTACGGCGAGACGAAGATCCCGGGCAACCGCATCAACCAGGAGCAGAACCTGGCGAAGGCGATCGAGATGATCAACAAGGCGAAGAAGCCCGTGATCTACTCTGGCGCCGGCGCGAACCACGCGTCCGAGGAGCTGCGCGCGCTCGCGCGCCAGGGCAACATCCCCGTGACGACGTCGCTGCAGGGTATGGGTGCGTTCGACGAGCGCGACCCGCTCAGCCTGCACATGCTCGGCATGCACGGCTCGGTGTACGCGAACAAAGCGATCCAGGACGCCGACGTGGTGATCGCGGTCGGCGCGCGCTTTGACGACCGTGTGACTGGCCGCGTGCCGGACTTTGCGCCGGAGGCCAAGCGCGCCGCTGCTGAGGGCCGTGGTGGCATCATTCACTTCGAGATCTCGGGCAAGCAGATCGGCAAGATCGTGACGCCGCAGATCGCGGTGATCGGCGACACGAAGTACAACTTGCAGCAGATCCTGCCAAAGATCGAGAGCAAGCCGCGCAGCGAGTGGCACAAGAAACTGCAGGGCTGGAAGGCGCGGTACCCGTTCCGGTACCGTCCGTCGGCGCCTGGCGCGCCGATGAAGGCGCAGCGCGTGATCGAAGAGCTGTACACGCAGACGAAGAACCTGGAGAATGTGATCATCTCGACCGGTGTGGGACAGCATCAGATGTGGGCCGCGCAGTTCTACCGCTGGTCCAAGCCGAACTCGATCATCACGTCCGGCGGGCTCGGCACGATGGGCTTCGGACTGCCTGCAGCGATCGGCGCCAAGGTGGCGCAGCCAGACGCGCTCGTGGTCGACATCGATGGCGACGCGAGTTTCGCGATGACCCTCACGGAGATGGCCACGGCCGCGCAGTACGGCATTGGCGTGAAGGTGATGATCCTGAACAACGACTTCCAGGGCATGGTGAAGCAGTGGCAGGACTTGTTCTACGAGGAGCGCTATTCGGCCACGGCGATGAAGAACCCGGACTTTGTCAAGTTCGCCGAGTCGATGCACTGCGAGGGGCTGCGCTGCTCGGACGAGAGCGAGCTGGAGGAGGCGATGGCCAAGTTCCTCGCGGCAGACGGCCCGATCATCGGCGAGTTCCTCGTCGAGAAGAACGAGCACTGTTACCCGATGGTCGGCGCCGGCCGCGCGCTCGACGAGATGATTATTGGCGACTTTGACGACTGCCCGCCGACCACATCCGCGTAGAGAGCGAGCGCTGGTTTCGATGGAGCGTTGGCGACAAATACGCACACACAGATAAGCAAATATAGTAAACCCCACGTCATGTACATCTCAGCCGTTCCGATTCCCATTTCGAGCTCTTCATCACTTGAAAGACAAAAAGGTCACAGCGGCGTGGCTGGCAGGTGGCATGGGGAATGCGCTTGTCTAACGCACTCGGGTGTTCTACTGGAGCAGCGGCACGAGCTTCTTGTCGGCGTGGAGCGCAAGCGTGGCGTCCGCGCCGCCGATGTGCTGGCCCTTGATGAACACGTTCGGCACCGTGCGCTGCTTCGTCAGCTCCAGCAGTAGCGCCTGGATCTCCGCGCCGTCCTCTGTTGTTCAGCAGCAGAAGCAGCATTTGCACATCCAATCACATTGTCAGCAGCTATCCGAGCCAAACGCTTTGCGCAGAGAAGCCACGATACAGACGAACGCACCTCGCTCGTCGAGCTCCACGAGCTCAAAGTCGGTCTTGAGGTCCTTGAACAGCGCCTTCACCTTCGCGCAGTGCGGGCAGTACGTCTTGGAGAACACGAGCACCGGCTCTTTCTGGATCAGCGCCTGCATAGTACGCACCATTATCATCAGTCTCGTGCCGCATGCAGACAACAGCCGATTCTCAGTCAGTCAGGAGCTCCTTGCTGGCGGCGCTCGTACCTGCACGGACGCCTTGTTGGCCTCGAGGTGCACGGCGCGCGCGCCACCGAGCACGCGGTTGGCGCGGAGAGCCGCCGAGGCGGAGCGGGCGAGCGAGAAGCGGGCGGCGAGCATCGTGGAGTGTCTGCGTGCGGCTTGCGTGCGTGGCGGGCAGTTGAAGAGTGAGCTGCTGCTGCTGGTTGATGTTCCAGCACGTTCGGTGCTGCTGACAGCGCGCGATTGGCGCTTGCGATTGGATGGATCGATGAAATAGTGCCATCCCTGCAATAGTGTCCTGTTTGGCGTGACGAGTGACATTGGCAGTTGATCCGTCACAACGAGACAGCGAGCGAGCGCACCATGGCAGGAGCGGATGGCGACGACGCGAACCAGAAGCTGCAGGAGCGGCTGTCGCGCCCGCCGGAGAACTGGGAGGACGTGATCATGGCCGCGCTCGTGGGCGACCCGGTGTTCTACGGCGTGCTCGCGAGCATCACGGTGTGCGTGCTGGCATTCATCGGGCTGCTCGCAGCGAAAGTGCTCATCGACCAGATCGAAGAAGAGGAGCAGAAGGACAAGCGGCGAGAGGAGCAGGCACTGCGAGAGCAGCAAGAGCAGCAGGCGGGGGGCGAAGACGACGAGCCAGAAGGCAAGAAGCACCAGTGAGCTGCTGGGTACATACACACAGCGACGACGATGACGACTGATGTTGGCGCTCGCGAAAGCGGACGCGAAGATACCACCGCCATTTCTGCATGGGTTAATTTTTTGAAGAGCTACGATCGCGGACGATGTATGTGTCAAAACCTCTGCTGTCTGTGTAGCTGGTCTGCTAGTACCCACTGCGAGCTCGTCGTCTGTGCTCGCACAGTCTCCACAAGCACTACAGCAGCAGCAGCAGCAGCAGCAGCAGCAGCGCAGTTCACAACGCCATGTGCACATCTCTCCAACTGCAGCGAATCCTTCCTTACGCCTTCGTCTTGTCCGGGAACGCGATCACAGGGAAGTGCGGATGGATTGCAAAGTCCAGCAGCTCTGGCGCTTTTGTTGCCGACGAGGCTTCCGAAGCCGATGCGCCGCTGCCGCCGCCATTCTTCAGTGCCTTCTTCGCAGACGGCTTGCTGGCTGCTACCGCCTGCTGCTCGCGCCGCATGAGCGCCACGGAGTTGGCGATCGCGACCTTCATGAGCGCCTCGACCTCGGCGCCGTGCACCACCTGCTGCTTGCCGCTCGCCGTGCTGCTGCGATGTCTTAACACGTCGCCGGCGCCGTTGATCTCCTCGCTGTGCAGCAGCTCTTCGCCGTGGGCACGCGCCACCTTGAAGCACTCCTCGGCGGACTTGTAGATCAGATCCACTTTATAGGGAGAGAAGTCGCTGTTCTTCGCAAAGTCCTCGTGGGTGAGCGCCGCGGGGAAGTGGATCGACTGGAACGTGGCAAAGCGGTGCTGGAAGCGGATCAGCGTGGAGCTGTACGTCGGCGTCACCACCTGCACGAGCTGCTCTCGCTCCAGAGCGCTGAAGAGCTATTCAAACGAGCGACAAACAGCCAGTCAAGCATTAGCAAAAGCGCTGCAAACCCAGCAGCAGAGTCAACACCGCACCTGAAAGTAGGCGCGCATCATGCTGCGCTGCATCTCGTTGTAGTTGATCTCGCGCAGGAACCGCGCCTTCGCTGGATCAAAGGCTGTCGTGGGGGTTGCTGTCGTTACGGTTGACTGGGTAGTCGAAGCCGCAGGCTTCTTGGCGGCTTTGCCCTTCGCTTTCTTGCCCTTCGAGTCCACAGATTCTGCTGATTCCTGTGCTGGAGCTACAGGCGGGGTGCTGACTGGAGCTTTAGAAGCCGACTCGCCGCCAGAAGACGGAGACGGTCGTCCTTTGCTTGGTGGCATCGCTTTCTTCATCTTCTCGACAAACTGCCACGTCACGTTGAGGTTTTGCAGCCGCGAGCCGTGCAAGTAGTCCAGGTACCTTCGAACAAGATGCACACAAAGAGAGAAAAGTCCAGAGTTTAGCACGCATCGCAAAAGTCAGCACCGTCACAACCCAAAATGCCTTTCTCAACGCACCAGTAGATGATGCCGTACTCGGACGGCGCATAGAGATCCAGCTCGATGCCCAGCAGCACGTAGTGGATCATCAGCAGCACCGTCTCCTCGAGCGTCCACGCTGTGAAGTACCGAGGGTACGACGTTTTCTAGCCAAACGCAACACATGGAGAAATTGTCAGATATCTCACCTCAGCAAGTCACCCGAGCACACGAGCTGCGACAATGCTACAAACCGGAATGGACATCTCGGTCGTGAACTTCTCGTCAATGCCGGCCGCTTCGAGCTGCAGAATCGCCCACTCCTCCAGCAGATACTCGACGCGCGCGCGCTGACGAGAGCGGTTGAACAGGTAGAGCTTCAGGGACGACTCGTAGAGCGTCTCGATGACTCGCGACGAAAACACGACACCCTCCTGGGTCGACAGCAGCACGGACGGCACGCCATTCGTCACCATGGACGCCGAGAGCCACTCCGTGAAGCTGTATTTGCCGTAGATCTTCTTCTCCATATACAGGAAGAGCTGCTCGTGATAAATACACACACATCATTAGATAATGGCAAGGCTCGTGCAATACATGCATACAAGGCAATCGTACCAGGACGTAGGAGCGCGCGACGATGTTCGGCTGCTGTCTGGAAAAGTCTGACAGGAAGATGCGCAAATCCTCCATGGACGACCACTGCGCCGGGCTGCACGCCGTCACGAGCTGGTCCATCAGCTGGCTCTGGATCGCCACAGCGTCGTCAAGCGACGGGATCTTGATGTCACGAGGCGGCGAGCCGGAGAGCAGCAGGCGGCTGATCGTCTTGTCGACGCCGAACGGCTTGCCGCTGAACACTTCCGGGTCCATCTCCAGCTGCTCCGTCGTGAGACCAGTCAGAACATCCTTGGTCTGCTGAAACTGCGCTCGCGAGCGCTCCAGGTCCACTGGCGCTTCGACAGTTCCCTGCAAATACACGACAGAACAGTCAGTCAGGCAGTCAGGCAGTCCTGTGGGAGGTTGCCAAGCGAACCACGTACCAAGCCAGCGTACGCTTCGAAGAGCAGTCGCCGCAGTCGCACGCGACGTAACAGAGCTTCACAGAGGAGACTTCCCACGCGCGCATTCGAGTGGAGTCCTTCAAAGCTGCCACTGCTACCGCTGCTGTCGGCACTGCCAGAGGCTGGTGCGGACGACGCCGCCTTCTTGCCGCCCTTCTTCTTCGCCGATTTCTTAGACGCAGCAGCTTTTTGCTCTGTCAGTACAGCCTCCAGTCGCTCCTCTGCGACCTGCAGCAACGTCTCCAGCGCGTCGTGCGAGAACGCCTCCAAGATGCCAATATCGAAGCCGTTAGCCGGCGAAAAGTCCTCCTCTTCGTAGATGTCGCCGCGCACCACGACGTCGCGTACGATGATATCGGTCTTGAGCATCGCGAGGCAGATCGCGCTCATCGCGAGCAGCAGCGTCTCCTTCGCAGACTTGCTCGTGAGCTTTCGGGTCAGCACGTCGCGGATGTCTGCGCGCGTGACGAGGTCCTCAAAGCTCACGAGCTGCCCTACGAGCGCGTTGATCGGGTCGCGGTGCATGTACACGCTCGTGAGCAGCGTCTGCTGCAGCGGCTGGCCGTGGATCCACCCAGCCTCGCAGCGGAAGAGCTCGTCGATCGTCGCGAGCACGTCCCTCGCGCTCGCGAACTCGAGCAGCACGGAGCCGTTCTTCAGCCGCGCGCCGATGGACTGCGGCGGCGCGCCGTTTACGAGCACGCCCGAGTCCATCTTTGGGTCCATAAGCTCGAGCGCAGACATCGAGTCGAAGAGATTGAAGTCCTGCGAGTGCACCATCTGCCCTACCTTCAGCTCCTTCGCTGCGGACGCAAACAACTGGCGCAATTGCGTGACGCACAAAGCACATCAGAGAGAACCACATACAAGCGATCAGATGGAGCGAGCCACTGCGCGTACCTCGGTCACGTCCTGCCATTGCGAGGACGGCGCCGCTGGAGCTGCAATCGTGAGCTGCTCGAGCTGCACCGCGTCGCTCGGGGTATCCGTCGCGCTGTGTGACGCGCGCCGTCCGCCAGCGTTGCATATTCAGACGCGCACATGCGAGCAGAGAGAGCAGTCCGTCAGTCCGTGACGGGTCTCTATTGACGCGCTGCGTGCGCCTGGCCCGCTCTGAACCGGAGCCGCAGCGCACCGCACCGCACGAGCTCACCTCATCGTCTTGGCGCTCGTGGCGTTCTCTCCAATCGGGAAGTGTGGTGGAAACGTCAGATCGGGTAAACTGGATCAAATAGTGTGGCGAGACTTAACTTTTGTTTGAATCCGAGCCTCTGATAACGTGGTAAACCTTGAATTCGACAGCGCTTCTCAACGCAGAATGGAGCTCCTCGTTCTCATTCATCACGAGACCCTCGTTCTCGTTCTCGAGTTCGATGAACGACGCACAAAATCAAAGCTACCAACGAAGTGCACGCTGGCATCACGAAGAGCAAGTTCAGCCCTCACAAGACACACACCAGTTCACTCGAACCATTTCCAAGAACCAATTTCAGCTCTCGTGATTGGGTTTGGTTTCCCTCCACCAAGCCATGAATCGACGCGTCTCGGCCGCGCGTGAGGATGTGTGAACGAAAGAGAAGTCATCGCTGAACTCCGCGTCTGCTCCGGACTCGGTTTTTCATTTCCCACCACCACCCAAAAAAACAAACTCGCCTGCTTTCTCTCTCCATTGCACGCACGAATGGCAGCCTGATCTCCCTCGTCTTTCTTCTGTCTCGTTTTCTCTCTCTCTTTCTCTTTCTCACTGTGCTTCTCAAACTTGCTGCAGCTCTCCAATCAGTCGCCGTCCATTCCTCCCATTCCCCTATCATCGCAGCTCCACTCACGCGACCGGCGTCTTCCCCACCACCACCACCACCACCACCACCACTGGCTGGATGGCTGGCTCAGGCTTCCTGTTTCCGCTTCTTCAACCGAGACGTCAGCGCCGGGTCGGCCGGGTCGTCCTCTCCTTTTCGTCTACCGCCTGCCATGATCGTCCGTCGCTAGGCACAAACATAATTACAGTTTCTGTTAAAAACAAAACAGAGGATACATAAGTCGAACTACCACCTTCAAGCACACGCATGCAGCAGAGAAGAGCTTCACAGATACACACACATACATATGCATACAGAGAGAGAGAGAGAGCGTGACCCACACCCACACCCACATCCACACAAGCCAGGCAGGCAGGCAGGATCCACAGATTGACTCGGCATGCAGAATGAACCGTCAGGCAGGCACACGCACTCACCTGCTGCTGCTGCTGGGTCTTCTGCTCGTCGTCGTCCTCCTGCGCGAGTATTGCGAGGCGGCGGCGGTTCTCGTGCTTGTTGTGGATCTTGTACCCGAAGACGCGCGGCACGTATAGCAGTGTGGACGGCGCCGGCTCCAATTCTCTGTATGTCATGAAGAACAAGTGAGGGAACGTCGTGCCAAAGTACGCGCCATCGACTGTCCACAATCGCACAGGCACAGGAGGGCATCGCAGTGTTAGGAGGGCATCGCAGTGTTAGACCACGAGACATTCGCATCGCGCTCATGTGGTGAAAAGCTACAAAAGGGGAGACGCACTCGCTGGGGCTTGGTAGTCCGCCACGGGGGTATACAGGTCGCGGCACTTTGGGCAAAACACCTTCATCTCGGACTTCTTCCACTCGTCGTGCAGACCCGCCTACCACAGTTGGCAGCAGACACAGAACAGGTTAGCATTCCCGTTGCTCAGCCAGGTGGACACCGCGGGAGCGCAGGAAGAGCTTGCTCGCTTACTGGGACAACAGGCTGCCCATCGCACAATGCTCGAGGGCAGACACCGAAGTCGCCTTCCTTGTACTTCTTGAGCTGCCGAACACAACAAGCAATCACAAAAGGAGGAGAAACACAAACAGACATTAGACCTCTTGGAGTCATAGCCCGACATGCTGCAGAAACAGAAATGAAGAGCTCCACAATTTCACTACAAAAACAAACAATAAAAAAGCGAGGAACGCACCATGGCATCGAGACCATGCGCTGTGATGATGTAGCGAGCGTGGATGAGGCCGTACAGCTCGGCCGCGTACGCGGGGACGTCTTCATCATACGGGATATCTGTGTAGTCCAGGGCCATCGCCGCAGGGGCAAAAAGGGGATTAGTTTTCGTTTGAAATTGCCGCACACACACTCACACATTTTGAAACATGCACGCAGTACTCAAAAAATGATAGCCAAGCACACTCGCGAGCGACGCACCTGTCATGTCGAGGATGATGTTGAGCGCGTCCTGATAGTTCGGCACGAGCGCGCGCAGGCCGTAGAGGTTGAACGAGTCCTCGATGTAGCTCTGCGCGACCTCGCAGAAGTGCTCGTTCCCGGCGAGCGAGCAGAACCACTGGACCCACTTCTCGTCCTCCTCCTCGTAGTCCGACATGGCGGCGGCGGCGCGGATGCGTGAGCGCTGGGGCTCGGCTGTGGGGGCTGTGACTTGGGGGCGTCGGCGCGCTTCCCCTCTGCGCTGCTTGCGTGTGCGGCGGGCGTGTGCGGCGGCGTGTTGCTGCAGCGCTCGCTTTCCCAGACCAACCAGCAGAGCTTCTCGGAATCCGCGTTTTCTCCCTCGCTCTCCCTCCCTCGGCCCTCCTGAACAGCATACTCCCTCCCGTCGAAGGTACTGGACGGAAAGTGCGCCTCTGGGTTGGCTATCGAGGAGTCAATCGTCCTTTGTTCAATGTGAGCATCGAAAACGCGTAGCTCAAGCAAACAGGGGTTTATTCTTCGCATATTTGGCCATTCTGGATGCCTGGACAGCTACTACAGAGGTTTCGCACATGATAAACAGCATGACATTGCCCGTTTTTCGAATCGAGAGCAGAATCCAACGAGCGCGAAAGACGAACCGGGAAGTCAGCATTCAAACGCGGCTCCAAACGTCACGACAACATGGACATCTCGGACAGTAATCGCTTGCGCAACGCTCACTCTCGCTCGCTAGCGGTTCTCCTTGAACGGCGCGAAGCCGATGAGCTCGTGCAGCGCCGCGAGCACGGTCTTCACGTAGTGCATCGTACCTTCTGTGGTCTCGCCACAGAAGCGCACGATGACGCCGCTCGAGCCCAGCGGGCTGGCGGACGCAATCACGCCTGGGAACCCGTTCTGCGACGGCAGGCGGCCCTGCGGCGTGATCTCCTGCGCGTTGTGCAGCCGCTTGCGCGTGCTCAGGTCCAGCAAGAGCTCTGTGATACTCTTGAGGCGGTCGCCGACGATCACGAGCAGTCCGAGCACGTGGGTGCCGTACATGCGCTGGCGGAGGCTCGCGTCCTCTTCGTCTGGTGCGTTCATGGCGCACACGCACAGCACAGCGCGGTTAGAGCAGAATAGCAGGCTACGGGTGTGCACCAAACTATATCCACATACCAGCCAAGCGCACGCGGTCCGTAAGCAAGCGAGCGCCGTCGACGTAGATCTCCGCCGTGTTGTCGTACTCGCTGAAGTCCCAGTGCTCGTGCACTTCCGTTCGGTTGTCGCGCACCGACCCGGTCGAGATGAAGTTGCGCTTCCTGCCGCTCGTGAGCCAGTCGACGAACACGAGGTTCGCGTCGGCGGCGAGGTGGAACGTCTGTTTCTGCCGGTACTTGGCGCGCTCGAAGCAGGTCACGGGGTCCGGCAGGAACGCCAGCGTCGCGCGGCTCTCGACGGTCAGCGTGAACGACTGGAGCACATACTCGTCCACGCCGTTCGACTTGAACACCTTCGTGGTCGCTTGCGTCGCCAGCACGACTAGCGAAATCGAATGCAGCACGCAAAGAAAACGTCACGACGAGGAGTGGGCTTCAACTTATAAACAGCAAGCGAAAAGCGCACCGGTCGTGTCGGCGCCAACGCTGCACTCAATCTCGATCGAGTCGCCGCCCACGAGTCCGCCGCCGTATCCGAGCACGTACTAAAGCGCCGCATTGCCACAACGGTGGACGAAGCACAGTGTGTCAGCGCCGCCTGCACGAAAGAATCGCTCGAGCGCAGAACAGCGCATCCAAAAGTGTGAGAGAACGCACCGTGATGAACGAGTCGAAGCCCTGGCGCACCGTGCCGCGCGGGTGCAGGAACTTGAGCGGGTACGTCGCGTACACGTGCGTGGGCGTCGTGTTGCCTTGCACGCGCTCGTACTTGAGCACGCCGCGCGCTACGTTGTTTCTGCGCGCCTGAGAAGGGGGCGCCGCTTTCGTCGCGATCGGGAGCTCCTGCTGCTGCGGCAGCGTGACGACAACCGGCTCCATGCTTTGCCCACCGAGAGCTAAAGAGCTATAGAGAGAGCTGTGTCGTGGCGACGCGTTGCGTAACGCGAATGCTGGCAGCGGTCCGGATGCAGTCGTCTCGCACGCACGCAGGCAGGGGATGCGTGTGGCGGAAGCTGAAGTGGTGCTGGCAGAATGACATGCAGCCTGTTTCCGCATTCACGATGACCAGCATCACCATCTTCACCATGTGGAAACTGTGCTTGCGAAATGTATGGAGATTCGAATCCTCGCGAAACAGATAGAGAAGCTGGAAATCTGCATAGAGAGTTCAAGTCAGAAGTAGATAGTGCTATCGGCATGCCTCTTTAAGCAGACCCTCTTTAGGGACGATGAAGAGCTCCTCGACTTCAGCAGAGCGCTCGCCGCACTCTCAAACAGCGCAGCGCGGCGCTCGGTGGCGATCTGTGTGAGCGCTGCTCGTGGCTCGTTAGCTTCCACACACGTGCGCGGTGAGAAACCTGCGAAGCTGTCGAAGCGCGGCGCAATCGACCGGCTCGCGTGATGATGCGATTTAACTCGCTTTTTTCATGCCTGAGCGCGACGAGAGCTCTGAATAGTAGCCGGCAGGCGGTTTTCCGTGAGGACAGACAGAGTGAGGGAACGTAATCGCACTTAGTCGGGCGACCAGCTGTCTCCTGCTGTCTCTGACTCTCCTCCTTCAGCAACCAAAAGCCCAAGCGCGACGACGAACAAGCAACACGAGCAGCGCAGCACAGCGCTGGACCGACCGACATCCAGTCGCACCGAACCACGGACGACGACGGCAGCGAGACAGACAGACGGACCACTGTGCGCCGGAGATTCTCGTCTCGAACTTCCGCAGCGCTTGCCGCCCGCAGTCACCCACGCACGCCGGCTCGCACTTCTCCTTTCTTCCTCGTTCTTCCACTGCTCAGCACGAGCGCCGTGATTTGGCATGAGTGTCGCACCGCAACAGGACGCCACCTCGGAGATCACGGAGAACGCGCGCTTCTTCGGCGACGGCAACGCCTCGGGCTCGCTCTCAACGACCATCTCGCTCGACGCCATGGAGGAGCGAGCGGAGCATCAGGTGCGCAGCAGCCACTCTCCGCAAGCCGCGTCACCATCGCCTTCGTCGTCCTGGATCTCGCTCTCGGACGTCAGCAGAGTCCCGTCGGCACTGACGTCGCACGCGAAGCTCTCCACGAGCGCGTCTTCCGGCGCGCTGGACATGGCGGCGTATGCGCCGCAGCTGTACGGACAGCAGCCCGAGAGTCCGAGCCTCTCGGCTTCGTTCGGCGGCATGAACGACCTGGCCGGCGAAGAGCGCGCGCGGCGGTTCTCCATGTCGTCCACGTCTGGCGTGACCCTCGAAGACGACATCCGGTCGATCGGCGAGCAGATGAAGCGCGTGCTCGCGTTCTGCGATCTGCAGTCGCAGAACCCGATCCGGCTGCAGGCGAAGATCAACGACCTGCAGGAGCAGCTGCAGCTCGCGATCGCCGAGAAGAACTACTGGATGAAGCGCTGCAAGGACATGAGCAGCTCCAAGAGCGAGTACGCGGCAGCTCACGAGAGCGTCGGCGTGTCGGCCGCTGATATCCGTACGTCTTTGCAATGTATCGCTAACTGAGTTGTGTGCTGCGCTGACCGCTGACGCCGTTGCTCTCTGTGGGTTTGTGTCGCCTATAGAATGCGTCAAGAAGCAGCCGCGGCGACGAACGAATTCAGAGCTGATCCTGATCGCAGACACGTGGGGATCGCCGGGCGAAGGCATCTACACTGAGGAGACCGCGAGCTCCGCAGACAGCGACTCGTCGTCATCGTCGTCCAGCGAGAGCCTGAGCATGGCGCGCTCGCAGTTCCGCCTGCTGCAGTGCTCGGACGAGCAGTGTGAGGTGTTCACGCCCATGAACCGCAGCATTCGCACGCAGCACCGGTCGCGGAACAACGTGCAGTTTATGTGGGACGAGCCGCCCAAGTCCGTGTTGATCATCAAGAAGCCGAACGACAACGACGTGACGCAGACGCTCATCCGGTTCACGAACTGGCTCGTCAAGGAGAAGAACCTCGCGGTGTACCTCGAGCCTGCTGTCCACAAGGAGCTCGCGCTCCCGAAGACGAAGACGTGGGACTCGGAAGAGGACTGGGACGAGTGCCAGACGAACATCGACTTTGTCGTCTCGCTGGGCGGCGACGGCACGGTGCTCTGGGTCTCGTCGCTGTTCAAGAAGAGCGTGCCACCCGTGGTCTCCTTCGCGATGGGCTCGCTGGGCTTCCTCACGCCGTTCGAGACCGATGCCTATGTTGGTGAGTGGTGCATTGCCACGGCTGTGCTACTGGTCCGGTCGAAGTTGTGATCGCTGATAATGTTTGGCTCTTGAATGACACTGTCTGAACTACAGAGCACCTGACGAGCGTGATCAACGGCGGCTTCTACATGTCGCTGCGCTCTCGTCTCGTGGGCACGATCATCCGCAGGAACAAGGACGTCGAGCCGCTGGCGCCGCTGCACGCGCTCAACGAGATCGTGATCGACCGCGGGCCGTTCGCGGCGCTCGTGGAGCTCAACTGCTACTGCGACGGGCTCGAGATCACGAAGATCGCCGCGGACGGGATCATCATCGCCACGCCGACGGGCTCGACCGCGTACTCGCTGTCGGCGGGCGGCTCGATGACGCACCCGTCGGTGCCGACGATGCTGTTCACGCCGATCTGCCCGCACACCCTGTCGTTTCGGCCACTGCTGTTCCACGACAGCGCGACGCTCAAGATCGAGTTCCCGATGTCGAGCCGCGCCACGAGCGCGTACGTGTCGTTCGACGGCAAGAACCGCGTGCAGCTCGAGCGCGGCGACTGCATCACCGTGCGCGTGTCGTCGTTCCCCGTGCCGTCCATCTGCAGCGTGAACGAGAACCAAGACTGGTTCGAGTCCATGATCACGAACCTCAACTGGAACCAGCGACGCGCGCAGAAGCCTTGGGCCGTGCCGACATAAGAGCGAATGTGTGCTCCTGTGCGTGAGTTGTGTATCGGAGTTCCCCACTAGTCCCCGCTGCCACAAGTCGACAGTCCGAGCCTCGCGTGTCGACTGATTTTCCATTCCCAAAGCGAGAAAGAGAGCGCGAAAAGGTTTCTATAGAAGTTGTAATATAAAGTTTCCCACCTTGTTCGACACCACCACCACCGCCGCCAACCTACCGCGTGAACTCCGTTCATCTGGTGTCAGTCTGTGAGCGGTACTTGCTCCGAGTCTCGAACTGCTGTGGACTGCAGACACAGACGACACATTCGGTTATCGCAACCGAGGAAACCGATTCGGCCACGCTCAAGCTTCGTTCACAGTTGGCTGTACCTTTCTGCTCGAGAGCGTCAGTGGAGGCGCGACCCCCACCTCGATCTGCCGCTGCATGAGCGCCGTCTTGTCACTCTCGACCTCGGACAACTGCGCGAGCAGCTGCTGCAGCTCCGCCGCGTGCTCGTGCTGCAGCTGCAGCAGTTTGGACTCCTGGTAGTTCACTCGCTCGACCAGGGACTTGTAGCGCTCGTGGGCTTCCACGCACTTGCGTTTGTACGCGTCTCGCTTCTGAGGTTGGCAAGTTGGAATCGCGCGCATGCAACAGTTGTGAGCTCCTGCACCTTAGATGGCGAAAACCTGTCGGTTCAGCACAAACTGCACCACTCTTACTTTCTGCGTCTTGCTGAGCTCCCGCAGCGCTTTCGAGAGAGCAGCGCGCATCTCGTGCTTCAGCGCCGCCTTCTGGCTCCGGAAGTCGGCATCGACGCTCGCCATTTTCCGCTTCGTGGTGTTGTCAGACCAGCAACGAGAAGTCAGCGTTACTGACACGCACGACAGATTTGACGGCTGGCTGGCGAGTCAAGCGAAGCAATCGCGTTCCAAACCTGGAGGTCGCGTGTGGAAATCGCACTGCTCTCTTTCTCCTTCTCGAGCTTCTCGGTGAGCAGCGCAAAGTCTTGCTCCACATACTTCAGCTGCAGATTTTTGCATCAGATTGCCGATCGTCAGTGCGAGCGCCAGAGGTGTGCCAGGCGCAGTGCAAGCCAAAGGTTGCCCACCTTCGCCTCCATCTGCTCCTTCTCCAGCTGAATGTCCTCTTGGTACTGGATCACCTCTCTGAATTGTCAACAGCGTCGCAAAATGTCACCCGCCAAGTCTCGATATGCTTCAAAGCATGCAAGTGAACGCAGCCGAGAGGTGCGAACCTGTGCTTTGCTTGGAGCGTCCGGTAGTCGTTCTCCACTTCCTTCAGCTTCGCGCGCAGCATCATGCACTCGGACTTCATTCGCGCGAGCTAGCAATCAGCAGAATCACATTGTCACATCCAAGAAACACTAAAGCGAGTGACTCGAGCGACCACGATCGTCAAGCGAGAACAGAAACACAAACCAGCTCCTGCGATGAGCTCTGTTTCGCCGCGTAGTGCTCTTTCTCAGCCTCAAGCGTCTGCAGCGTCTTGCGGATGCTCTCGTTCTCCATCTGGAGCTTGTGGATCGATTCTTCTGCTTCGTTCTGTGCTTCGCGCATCTCTTCTTCTCGGCGCGCAGTCTGAGCAAAATACAGCCGTGCGGGTCAACACAAGAGTCCTAGGAGCACTAATGTCGCAGCAGCATCGCCAGAGCTGTCCAAACCTTCTTCTCCAGCTCTGCTGTGAGTGATCGGTACTTGTCCACCTCGTCCTCGCGCGACTTGAGCAGTGCCGTGTACTCGGCAGCGCTGATCTCGCTCTCTCGAGCGTGCGTGGACGCTGCGGAAGACTTCTGCGCGAGCGTCTCGGCAGCTTGGAGCTTGAGTGAGAGCTCGTTCACGCGATCCTACAGCATTTGGGATTCATTGAGTGAGAGATTCGGTTGCTGGTGCTCTGCTCAGTGTGCAATAGCTGTCAAAGGCAAACTCGCACCTTCAGCGCCGCTTGCTCTCTTTCCCACAATGCTCGCTCTTCTCGCAGTCTAGTTTGGAATATCGGAAAGCAGAGCGAAGCCACAGTGAGTCCCCGACTATCGTATGCTATGGGTACTGCATGCAGCAGTGGCTCTCACTTTGCAGTGACCGAGTTATGGCTGGCGAGCACCAGCGAATCCTTCTGCTTCATCTGGTCGCGCAGGCTCTCGCATTCAGAGCTCAGCTCGCGCAGCTTGGGCTGCGCGGCGTCCCACTTCGACCGGTACGCTTCGCATTCGTCCTTGAGCTTCGCTATCTGCCTCGACAGCGCCTTCATGTCGAGCTCCATCGTCGCGTTCGCCGTCATCTCGTCTGCCAAACGGATCGCAGTCTCGCTCTTCTGCCGCTCAGCCTGCTCGTGCACGCGCATGATTTCATCGCGAGTCTCCTGTTGTCACGATCGCGTTGGTTCCAATAGAAATCCTCATCGTACAACACATTCGCTTCCAACTTGCTTCGCGAGCCATACCCGCAGCTCTTCCTGAAGCAGCTTGATCTCCACCACCGCCGCCTGCCTCTGGTGCTCAAGCTGGCGGATGAGCTCCGCGTTGCTTGAGTCCTGCGCTCGCTCTTCCGCCTCCTGGAGCTTCTTCTTCAGATCCGCGACCTTCATCTCATACGTCGCGTGGACGCACTCCACCTCGTTGCTCTGTAGGAAACGCGTGCATGATCAGTCTGAGCCGGTTTCCGATACGAGCTCCAGGCAAGTCGCGGCTTGGCTACAGACCTGGTCGATCGAGAACTGCTCGTACTCGGTCTTGACGATCTCGTACTCTCGGCGCAGGTTGAACGCGAACTGCCGGTGCTTCTCGATCTCTTCCTGCAGGTTCTCCACGCGCTGCTGGTGCGGTCCCTCGAGCTCTTCTTGGATCTTGAACCGGAGCTGCTCGAGGTCTTTCGGCGGCGCGAACTTCTTCTGCAGGTTCTCGAACGCGCGTGCCTTCACCTCCAGCTGCCGCTTCCACTTGCCGATCAGCTCCTCGTGCTTCTTGTCGGATTCGATCTGTTTATTAGAAGTGGCATACATGCAACGCAATAGATGCAGGCGATAAGCTTTGTGCTGCTGCATGTGCTCCAGGATCGCCAATGCCACTGCACCGACCTTTTGCTCCGTTTCCTGCATGAGCACGAGCTGCAGCTTGTCGCAGCGATCGTGGAGGCGCTTCACTTCGTCTCTGAGCTGCAACGAGCATGTACGAAGAGAACGCAATAGCGTGATGTGAGGACGCTCGCAAGGAAACAGGCAGACGCAATGCGCAGCTCTCTTCGCGTCGCGACGCCTCACATGGCTTCACTTTGTGCGCTTCGTTGCGCGCACCTTGCTGTTGTTGTGCTGCAGCCCGTCGCGCTCCCGCTGCAGCGTCTGGCTGAGCGCCGCGGTTTTCTGCAGGTCCGTGTTGAGCTGCACGATCTGCCGCAGCAGATCATCGTAGCGCGACGGCGCGCCATGGTGCTGCGTCTGCGGCGGCTCCATCATGCTTGCTCCGAAGTGGCGGCAAGTGTGTGTCGTTTGGCGGACAATTTCCCGAAGTAACCTACTTCAGACAGTTGCGTTACTTTTGTTGCTTTGGCTCGGATGTTGTCTGTTTGGAGAGTGTTTCTTACTTTAGTCTAGCGAGTGTGGAGAATCGAGAGAGCTCACTTGCTTAAAGTATGCCGAGCCAGCAACTGGCACACCGTGATCGGAAAAACAAAGCCCGCATGTCTGACGCAATTACATTCAGCAATTCGACATACAATAGCGAGGCCAAACGAGTCCGTCCACGAAAACCAAGCGCAACTGATGCTTTCCCTCTCCACACCAACCAATCGCGCTGTTTGAAACGACACGGCGCGCTCCACTCTGTCAATCAGCCAGTCGCTCGCTCTCGCACGCTGCGTGCACCGACTGAACCATGGCCAAGCCACAGAAGCGAAAGTGAGTATGCGCTTCTGCTATATGGGACTGTGGTCTGCACGCGCGCCAGTGGCTAACGCGTCATCTCTCTCTCTCTCTCTCTCTCTCTGTTGCTGCAGATTGAACACGCCAGCGCCAGCCGCTGCTGCGCCAGCGAAGAGCTCCAAGTACGAGAAGGCTGCTGCCAAGCAGGAACCACTCGCCGCCAACAAGGCGCAGCTCTTCGACTCGGACGAGGAAGAGCAGGACGACGAAGATGACGAGGAGGACGATGACGACGAAGAGGAAGGATTCTCGGACTCGAACAAGAACTGGCTGAAGCTCAAGAACCGCAACGGCAGCGATGACGACGAAGATGGCGACGACGACGAGGAGGCCGACGACGACGATGACGACGAGTTCGAGCTCGATATCGAGCGCAAGGCGCGTCTGTTAGACGAAGAGGAGGCGTTGCAGGCTGAAGAGGCTGACGAGGAGATGCGTCTCAACATCGCCAACAACGAGCCGTACCACCTGCAGGACGACGAAGAGCTGGACGAGGAGGAGGCGTCGGATCCGGCGGAGATCTACCAGCGCATCAAGGACATCATCGAAGTGCTCGCGCAGTTCAAGGATCGCCGCGAGCCGGGGCGTTCGCGCGTGGACTACGTCGAGACGCTCGCGAAGGACATCGCGAACTACTTTGGCTACAACCGCGAGCTCATCGACATGTTCATGAAGATGTTCTCGCCGGCCGAGTGCCTCGAGTTCGTGGAGGCGAACGAGCAGCCGCGTCCGCTCGTCATCCGCACGAACACGCTCAAGACGAGACGCCGCGACCTCGCGCAGGCGCTGATCCAGCGCGGTGTGAACCTCGACCCGCTCGCCAAGTGGTCGAAGGTGGGTCTGAAGATCTACGACTCGCCAGTGCCAATCGGTGCCACGCCAGAGTACCTCGCCGGGCACTACATGCTCCAGTCCGCGTCGTCGATCTGCGCTGTCATGGCGCTCGCGCCGCAGCTCAACGAGCGCGTGCTGGACATGGCGTGTGCGCCGGGTGGCAAGACCACGTACATCGCGCAGCTGATGAAGAACACCGGGAGCATCGTCGCGAACGACCTGAAGAAGCAGCGCCTGAAGGCCACGGTGGCGAACCTGCACCGCCTCGGCGTGAAGAACACCTCGGTGTCGTGCTACGACGGCCGCAAGGTGCCGACGCTCTTCAAGGGCTTCGACCGTGTGCTCCTGGACGCGCCGTGCACGGGCATGGGTGTGATCGCGCGCGACCCTTCGATCAAGACACAGAAGACCGAAAAGGACGTGCTGCGCCTCGCGCACTTGCAGAAGGAGCTCCTGCTCGCTGCGATCGACGCCGTGGACGCGAAGTCCAAGACCGGCGGCTACATCTTGTACTCGACGTGCTCGGTGATGGTCGAGGAGAACGAGTCGGTCGTCGACTACGCGCTGCGCAAGCGCTGCGTGAAGCTTGTGGACACGGGTCTGGACCACGGCAAACCGGGCTTCACGCGCTACCAGCAGCAGCGCTTCCACCCGTCCGTGAACCTCACGCGCCGCTTCTACCCGCACGTGCACAACATGGACGGGTTCTACGTCGCCAAGTTCAAGAAATTCGCGAACACGACGCCTGCCGAGGAGGACGAGAAGAACAAGACGATTGACGAGAAGGAGGAGGCGGAAGAGGAGGCGAACCTGACGAAGAAGCAGAAGAAGAAGGCCGCGAAGGCGCTCAAGAAGGCGTCGGAGGACGTCGACGCCCAGGTCGAGCAGGAGGTCACGAGCGACGACGACATCGACGTGAGTGCAAAGGAGGACGCCGAGAAGACCGAGCGTCCGGCCAAGAAGCAGAAGAAGGACGACGGCAAGGGCAAGGGCAAGAAGGCGTTCAACAAGAAGGCGAACAACCAGCGCAAACCGCGAAAGAATTAGAGCTTGCATCTTGTGTTTTATATCCATTCTCCCACCTGCTTTCCCTCTCCATTCATGACGATAAACCAAGTTCAGCGCAGCGGTGTGCTTTTAGTTGCTGATGGCGTTCATGTTGCGGACTTTGTGTGTGTGCTGTTGATTGGTGTGACGTTGCCAGAAAGCGCTGGGATTCTCGAGCGAAAACTCTCGACCCCTCCAGAGATAACTCAACCCAGTCGCGCCTTCAAACGTTGCGCAGCGCTGGACATCCATCAATCGGGAGCTTTCAACCCAGACTGTCTCTGTTTCCAAGAGCATCCGATGAGGTTCTCGAAGCTGGCGGTTGTGCTCCTTTCGACCCAGGGACTGTTCTCGACATCTCCAGAGTTTTCAACCCGAGCGCTCAGTTGCGCTCTGCTTCTCAGCCCAACGAGCGCGCGGCTCAGTCTTTCTGTCGTGGCGAAGGTTTGTGAGCTGCAAGAATGTCCTAAGAGCTTTTGACAAGTGATTCTGGAAAATGGCTGGACTGGAGCGTGGGTCGAAAACCCACCAAAAGCGACCATCACTCGCCAAATCGACTTCGAACCTGGGTTGAAAAGTGGGAGGCGACCATCACTCAGACATCCCGGATTTCCAACCGCAACTCCACATTTCGCCAACAACATCCCCGCATTCTGCTTCCTCATTTCCAAATCCGCCCTCCAGCACTCAAGTCTCCGGTCTCCGGTCTCCGGTCTCCGGTCTCCAGACTCCAGTCTCAAGCGCCGAGCAACACGATGGCTGCCATCTGAAAGCCTCGCTTCCACAACACTGTAGTCATGACCCACACTCCGCTCGCCAAAATGTCAATCTCAAACACGCGCTGAGAGTCCACGCAAACACGCTCACCAGCAGTGAACATCTGCAAAAACTACGACGGCGATGAGAACATCAAGCCCACTCAAAACGACAGCCAACTGCAACTAGTATACCTTTTGGTCGCCACCGTGCTGTCTGTCGGAGCTCGCTCGTCCGGTCTCTCGCGCGTCGCAGTCGCCGCAGTCGTCAGCTTGCTCGCTCGTGTTCTCGTCGTCGCCGTGGTGGCGCGGTCCGCCGACCTCTCTCC
>JAADWH010000162.1:0-38867 GCA_023335995.1 Globisporangium nagaii
AGAGAGAGAGAGAGAGAGAGAGAGAGAGAGAGAGAGAGAGAGAGAGAGAGAGCGCTTCCGCCATGAGCCTCGTCGCGCCGGCGATCGATCTCCGTGAAGAAATGGACGACGCGGTAGCGCAGACGCTCGGCAGCAGGATGTCCGTCGCCAAGCCTCTAGAGCCTGCGAAAGCGAGGTTCCTCATCCGCACGCTGCCGAAGGACTGCAACCCGACGCCCGTGACAGCGCACAACAATGGCACAGGCGGCCAGCTGCTCTCGCCGTCTGTGAGGAAGTCGCCGCACCACAAAACACAGCTCTCGCAAGCAGCAACAGCAGCAGACAGCGACGAGCACCTGCCAGACAACCCGTTCGACGACATCACGGAAGAGAAGCTGGTGCGTGCTCACTTCGATGGCTGCACGTATGTGTGTGAATGATAGACTAATGCGGCACGCTTGAGCAGCAAAAGCTGAGCGGCAAGCAGGACCTGGCGCGCGTGACGTTCCTGCAGATCGCCGTGGACTCGGGCAAGCAATCGGTCGAGGTGATCGGCGAGCTCCTGCCGTCGCTGCAGCAGCTCAAGCTGCAGAACAGCACGCTGCACAGCTTCCGCGACCTGGGCACGTCGCTGCACTCGCTACAGATCCTCTGGGTCATGCGCAGCGGCATCAGCGACCTCGACGGCATCGGCGCGCTCACGGGTCTCCAGGAGCTCTATCTCCAGTACAACGACATCAGCGACCTGAGTCCGCTCATGCTGCACGAGGAGATCCAAGTCATCGGTGCGCATTAGTAGATGTCGTTCGTTGCCGCTGCCTTCGTGAACTGGCTGACCGTGCGGCTGTTGTCCTGTCTACCAGATCTGGAAGGCAACTGCATAGCGGACATCGGACAGATCGAGCAGCTCGGTACGCTCATCATTGGTGGTATGTGCCTGCACGAACGGATGGCTAGTGTGTGGCTAATGAGGTTACGATCCGTTCTTGTAGCGTTCTGCGCACAGCTGACGACGCTCAGCCTCGAAGCGAACCCGGTGTGCAAGATCGCTCGGTACCGCCAGATCGTGGCCAGCTTCCTCCCGCAGCTGACGACTCTGGACGACAAGCCGATCACGGACGACGAGCGCGCCAAGATATCGGACGACGAAATCGACGCGGCGATCAAAGCGCACGAGGACGAGCGGCTCGCGGCCAGCAATGCTCCTGCGACCGTGGATGACCGGCTGCTCATCGCCGACGGGATCAAGTCCAGTTCCAGCAGCTACGACGACCGCAGTCCGCGCAAGCTCTCGCGAAACACGAGCTCGCAGCGCGTCGTCGGCTTCGACCCTGCTGCAGTGAGTGCCATTTTTCATCGGTCAGCTGATCGCCTTGATGTCGTTCAGTTCTGATGCGAGACTCTCTCTCTCTCTCTCTCTCTCATCTGGCAGGAAGCGAGGAACAATGACTCGGGCAGCAGCTTGACGCACGGCACCGACATCGTGTTTGCAGGCAACGTCACGAGCGCGCTGCGTCGCCATCGCAGCGAAAATGAGTCAGAGGCGCAGTACGTAGCGCTGGCACTGGCGCAGCAGCTCGCAGCCAGTGTCGAAAGCGCGAGCGACTCAAACTCTACTGTTCTCAAGAGTGAAAGCGCCAAAAACAACGGCAGTCTCTGCATCTCGCCCCAACCGAGTATGATGGAGCGACCCAAGACCCCCGCGCGAATGTCCATCACCGACACGCTCGACCGCGCGAACGAGCTCGAGACACAGAAGCACAAGTCTCGCGATGCGATCCTAAGCGAGCTCAAGGCGTGGCAGCAGGAAGGCACCGTGTCGCAGCTCGGCGTGACCCACGTGCCGCCTCTCCATCGCGAGAGCAGCAGTCCGTCCAAGCAGCACAAGAAGGCGTCGAGCCGCTCGAAAGCAGGCGGAGCGCCAACAGCCTCGTCGTCGGCTGACAGAGCAGAGCGACGCCCCAACACTTCGGCTGGAGTGCTGCGCAATGGCGTGAGCGTGAAGGAAGCGTTCGTCGAGACGAGACGAGAGCGTGAGAGCAGTAGCACTGACACTGGCGATCGACGAAGTTCGCGTGCTAAGACGCCTGCCACACTGTACCACCGATCCTCGTTCTCAGCAGCGCCGTCATCGGCAAAGTCTGGCTCTGGCACAGTCGACATCCTGATCCTGGATGAGGGCGATGAGCGCCGTCCGTGCTCGCCGACCAAGTCGTCCAAGGGCATCTTCACCACGGGCGGATCGAGGGAGCACCGCGAGTGGAACTTTGACGCGCTCTCGCCGACGCTCGACCTCACCACGGCCGAGTCCTCGTGGCGCAATTTCCCTCTCGGACAGCAGCAGCGCCAGCAAGGCAGCGCTAGCCAGCAGAACGACCGCGTGTTCCAGAAGACCCAGCGCCGCGGCGAGTCCGACGACGACGACGAGGGCGACTCGAGTTCCAGTGACAGCGAAGCCCAGTACGTTCGTTGATAAATCGATCGGCTCGCTTGGTGTCTTGACATTGCTCGCTCGCTCACGTTGTTTCTGTTCGCTTGTCTTTCGTTTTCGTCAATGTGCAGTCCGCGATCCGTAGTCCGCAAGCCAAAGCTCCAGCCGAAGCCGTCGCAAAGCGCGTTCTTCAACGTCGCCGATAGCCTGCACGCGATCGACAAGTGGCGAGACGACATGGACGACGACGACAAGAAGATCGTGCGCGTGGACTCGTACCAGCAGGAGTGCTTCTCACCGAGAGCGGCGGCGCCAGTGTCCTCAGCTACCATGGCAACTCCTGCATCTTCACAGAAGATTCAACTGGGATCAGCAAATCAGCATGAGCAGCTTCCTCAACAACAGCAGCTTCCTCAGCAGCCAGCTCCACACCAGCAGCTTGGACCTGCGAACTTTGAGAGCGACGAGCAGATCGTCCAGTACATGAAGGAGAAGCACAAGGTGGTGGCGGAGACCAAGACCCGTGACGGCTTCCGCCGGTATTTCCGAGGCATCGAGGAGCCGCGCCTCGAGCGGATCCTCCAGAGCGCCTTCGCGGATCAGGAGAAAGTGCGGCGACGCCTGCAGCTCATGGCGGGCTTCTATCGCCACGAACTCGAGAGCTGAGGGCTGCGGATCGCTCGATCGAGACGAAATGTTGAGACCCAGACCCAGACACTGTTAGCAGGCGGACGCCGAGTCAGTTTTGGCGATAGCTAGCAGGTGTATTTAAGAGACGAATTGAGATGAAGGGATAACTCATACACTACCGCGGCCGCGCTGAGCTTCGAGATGCGATGTGGCTGCTGGCTGATGCCTACGAGCGATAGTCAGCGTTGATTGCCACGTACTCGTGCGTGAGGTCGATGCCGAGCACGCGCGCGCGCTCGTTGCCGATGCCCAAGTCAATGTCGATCTGCACAGTCATACGCAGAGACGTGAGTCCAAAAGTGTCCGAGTCATCGGCAAGGAAACGCAGTCTGGAGCAGTAGCAGTACCTCCACAAAGCGTCCGTGTGGCGGGTAGTCGTGGGACGTGACGTCCAAGCCGCCGCGCGTCGATTCTGTCATCGAATCACCAACAGCAAAGCTCGTCAGCTGCACTCTGAGTATTCACAAGATAGCGTCAATAGCACGCACACACACACAAAGACGCACCTGTGAGCTGCGCCTGGCGCATGTGGTCCACGAGCAGCTGCTCAATGTCGCTGTTGAGCACAAACTCGCCGTTCTCGAAGATCGCGATGCCGCCCACGCGGATCTTCATGCGGCGCGTGATGTCCGTGTCCTTGTGGTGCTTGCCCATGTACTTGCCGACAGCCATGACGAGGCGTCCAACGTTCGGGTCGTTGCCGGCCACCGCACACTTGAGCAGCGGCGAGTTCACGATCGACTTGCCCACGCCCTTGGCCATCGCGACCGACTCGGCGCCGCGCACGACGACGCGCATGACGTGGTGCGCGCCTTCGCCGTTGCGCACAATGTCCTCGCAGAGTCCCTGGCAGACCTCATGCAGCGCCTGCTTGAACTCCGCGAGGTGCTTCATGTCGAACGGGATCTGGTCGGACGAGACGATCGACACTGTGTCCGACGTGCTCTGGTCCGTGTCGATGCTCATGGCGTTGTACGTGTCGCCCACGACCTCCGACAGCAGCTGGCGCAGCACGTCGCGCGGCACCGACAGGTCTGTTTGGCATTACGATTCGATCAGAAAAGTGAGTGAGTCCCGACCCATTTGACGAACAGCACGGCATCCTAGCATGATGATGACGTACCAGTGAGGATGTACGAGAGCATCGTCGCCATGTCCGGTTCGATCATGCCGGCACCCTTGGCGATGCCCGTGATGCGGCCACCGCAGACGTCGATCGAGCGGATCTTCGGGTATAAGTCTGCACAAGAAGCAGCAGTCAGCAGATCACATCATAGCCACACATTCCTGGCAGCAGCAAAAAGAAGTGTGCCGCATTCGTACCGGTGGTCATGATGCCCTCGGCCACTGGCAGCACGGACTCGGACTGGAGGTTCTCGACGAGCTGCGGGATCTGCTCGATCATGGCGTCCACGGGGATGCGCCAGCCGATGACGCCCGTGGAGCTCGGCAGCACGAGGTTGCCGCTCTCGAGGCGCAGGTGCTTCGCGAGCGCGTCGCACACCTCCTGCGCGTCCGTGACGCCGCCGCCGCTCGCGCACACGTTCGAGATCTTGTTGTTCACGAGAATCGCGCCGAGCTTTTCCTCATGCAGGCGCTTGCGGCCCACGAGCACCGGCGCGCCGGGAAACGCGTTCTGCGTGAACACCGCGCCGAAGAGCGCCGTGGGCTTGATCGGCTTGATGAGGCTCAGCGTCATCGTCGCCGGCAGGTGCGGCGCCTCCTGCGGCACGAACTCGAAGCTCTTGGTCGCGACCGAGAAGCCCCACGGCAGGCGGCTCTGGTGCGTGTTCAGGTACTCGGTGTACTCGTGGCGCGAGTCGAACACGAACGGATGGCCGTTCGTCGAGAAGCTGCGCGCGGCGAGCAGCGCCGGCGACGACACAGTCGCAGAAGAGGAGGCGCGACGCGCGTGCAGACTCGCGAGGCGCAGCATTGCGGTGGTAAAGGAGGCTTCGGGTTGCTGCTGCTGGTGCTGCTGCTGGTGAGCTGAGCGGTGCTGCGGCTCTGGCGGATCTGCGCGCGCGCGAGCTGGAGTCGGCGGAATGGCGCGTCGCCGTCGCCGTCGCCGTCCATTTTGCCGATCTTTCGCCCGAATACAAGCCTGTTTGCGCAGCGTTGTGGCTCCACAAGAGTTTTTGCGGCAAACGACTTTGGCAGAGGCTATTGGCACACACAATGCACTCACTTCACGCCGCAGAAAATGCTGGATACCGGTTAATCCTGCAACTGGGATGTTGGAACAGACACCCCGAATCTCGAAAACGAGCCTCTTATCTGAATATCGTCATCATCAACAGCGACGCTCTTTTATCCG
Source organism: Globisporangium nagaii (assembly GCA_023335995.1). NCBI lineage: Eukaryota > Oomycota > Peronosporomycetes > Pythiales > Pythiaceae > Globisporangium > Globisporangium nagaii. The sequence continues at coordinate 5,418 of JAADWH010000162.1, forward strand.
ACACTCGCTTTGCCGTCGATCTGCCGCTCGAAAAACGAAACATGGAGCTGCAGCAGATGAAGCGGGGCGGCTCCGCGACGTCCTCGCCACTGGCGCCGCCGCCCCCGCCACCCCCGCCGCCGCCGCAGCTTGAGCTGGACGAAGAGATGCAGCAGCAGCTGCACGCGAAGGAGGCGCGCAAGAAGATGGACTTCCGCAACATCCTCGCGCTCTTCCACGACAACCGCGGGAGCCGCATGGACCCCGTTGCGAGAGAGCGCGCGTGGGAGAACCTCTGGCAGACGACGCTCGCTGAGGCTCAGGAGGAGCACCGGCAGCAGCGCAAAGCCGGCGGGAAAACTCAGCAGGACGACGCACCGCTGCGCGGCAGCGGTGCCAAGCACGGCTCGGCGTCGAGCAGCGGTCCCGAGCCGCCAAAGCGACCGCGACAGGTAACCAAGGCGGCGGTGTTTTCGATTGAGTGGCGATGGAAAACTGACAGTGCTTGTGTCGCTTGTATGATGACAGAGCTCTGGTGTGGACCTGGAGCCGAACAAGCTCAGCCGCCTGAACGCGCGCGCGCCGAACCGCCCGAAAGCCGCCTCCAAGCTCATGCAGAAGCTCGGCGCGCGCGGCACGTAAGCAAGCGCTCAGACTGACTAGCGCGTGGTTTCTCTTTGTCTGAGTGCAATGCCCTATGGTGCTGTATCAATAATATAATCTCCAACCCTTCCAGCCTCCCAGTGCTATCTCACAAGGGAGCTCAAGATCGAGACTGACCCTGGGTCCGTGGCGTGTTAAGCGGTAGGTAAGAGAGCGCCGAGCGCTTCCGCCGAGCAGCCTCCTGCTCCTGCTCTTGCTGCTGTGCATTGGCGCGGCTCGAAAGTCGAGCGCTCGCCAGCAAGTCGTTCGCCTGGCGCCGCGTGTTCTGCAGATGGTCCACGAGCGCGATCGAGAGCTCGTTCTCCGGCCGCCGCGCGCATGAGCACGTTGGAGAAGCAGATGCGCGAGCGCACCTCGCCGTTGCCCATCATCACGCCGAAGTCCAGGTAGCAGCTCGGCGAAATGTGCACGCGGCCGCTGCCGACATCCGTCGTCTCCATCTGGAGCGTGTTGCGGAACAGGCTCTTGGCGCGTACGGGGCATTCGAGGATCTGCTCGATCTGAGACCGTTCGTAGCGGCGCTTGGCGTGGTGCGGCACGGATCGCTCGCTCCCACGCCTCTCGTCGCTGCTGTGGTACGCTCGCGCGCTCGGCTCCTCCGTTGAATGGTCAGTCCGGGGATGACAATGACTGGCTGCTGGACAGATGACTGCGAGGTTCCTGCCAAGCCGCGAGCCTGAGAGTGTCTTCTTGACGTGCTGAGCCCACGCCTCCCCCTTCGCGTAGACGACACACTTGGCGACAGCGTAGAGCTGGAGCACCGCGACGCTCCAGGCGAGGATGTGCAGCAGCGGCAGCAGCAGCAGCAGCAGGATCGTTCGAGTGCGATATTTGGTCACTGGAAGTTGTCTTCCATCAGTGCTCGGTTTAGCTTCCTCATGCTCAGGTGGACGGAGTTGACGGCGATGACAGGTGCTATGATTAGCTCGTGATCTAGTGTCGAAAGGAGGCGTCCGTGTTCCGTGTTCGTCACTTGTTCATCAGCCCTGGTGCCCTGGTAGGACTCTCCGTGCGTTGGTCAAGAGCATCGTGACGAGCCTCAGGAGAACAGCAGTGGCGAGGATGTTCACGAGTGGAAAGAGCGCGAACACATCGAAAGACGCGCGCGAGCGTGTCTGAGGACAAACCAGTTTCTCACTCATCTACTTGCATTAGTTCATTGATGTAGACAGCGAGCAAGACACACACCTACCCTTCAAGCCACTTGCCATTCGCTCACCCGATCGACGCGCGCACCCCCGGACTCGCTACTGCTCCTACTGTTGGCTTGGACTTGAGCATGAACATCTGCGCGGCAGCCTGTACCGCCGGCTTGAGCACCACCGTCGCGGCGTCGGCGGCATGGGCTTCCTCAGCTTTCCGGAGCTCGCGCAGCAGTTCGTCAAAGCCGCGGCCGTAACTCAGATCGTCGCCAAAGACAAACATGCGGCCCTCGTGCTCCAGTAGCTGGCTCAGCGCCGCGTCCACGAGCTTGGGCTTCTTCGTAAAGTACACGGGCACGACGATCTTGCCCTTGTCCTCGGCGAACGCGAGCTGGTCGCTCACGAGCTCCGTCTTCGTGCTCTTCTCCGAGAGCACGACGAGGAAGATGGCGCACTGCAGGATCGCATCCTTGGCCGCCACGATGCGCGCCTTCATGCTCGAGACGTTCGTCATCGAGTCGACGACCACGGGAAGCTGGTGGCGCCGCAGCTCCGTGCAGAGGTCCGTGACGAACTCGCGATGGCAGTCGCCGTGCGAGAGGAAGATCGAGAAGGACGCACCGCCAGCACCAACGAGGACGCTGTTGGACGTGCGTGCAATGACGTCGTTCACAACACCGTCGAGCGTGCGCCGCCTCGCCGAGGCTGACTTGTGGGTCGGTAATCCCGGCGGCACCCCGCGTTCGCTGGGTGAAGCCTGCAGTCGCTGACTCGACGAGTCCCGCATGGTCGGGAAAAGCGCCGACAAGTTCGCGCTCTGCAGCGAGTCGCGCAGACTCGACGGGCGAGGAGCCATACCGTCCAAGCCGCCGAGCGCTCCTCCTGTCCCCGCAATCGACAGCAGCTCGTGGTCGCCGAGGCGATGCAGCTCCACTTCGTCGCGGAGTCCGTCGATGAGACTGCGCAGACGGTTCTGGAACTTCTCTTCGTCCAGTTCGAACTCCACGTGCCCCGGGGTCGCTTCGGCGGCCGAGCCAGCAGCCGAGATCATCGTGTGGCTCGACGTCACGGCATCTCCGAACGGCACGATCTGCCGCGTGTACAGGTACACCTCGAGCAAGTCCGACATCTGCACGAGCTCGCACGAGATCGCGACCACGGGCACGTGGTTCTGCTTGGCGAACGCGAGCTCCTCCATGCACACGTTGCTCTTGTCGTAGCCGTTGCTGAGCACGCAGACGACCGCAGACGCGTGCTTCATCACCTCCTTCGACCGCGTCCCGTCGTCGGACTCGTCGCGCATGTACACCGTGATATAGTGCTCTTCGATGCCGATGCGCACGCGATCCGCAAACTTGCGGAACACCGGGTCGAACGACAGCACCACGTCCACGCACTCGCCGGCGACCTTGACGGCGTACTGCAGCTCCGCAGACGCGCAGCACTCGACTGCCTTGCGTCCGAGCCCATTGATCGCGTACAGATCCGCATTGCCCTGCTTGAGCAATGCGAGCGCCAAGTCGCGATGACCCAAACGCAACGCCAAATGCAGGCACGTGTCGCCGTACTCGTTCCGGATGCACGCGTTGATGTCGACACCGAACTGCACAAAGAGCTCGACGCACTTGCCGTCGACCAAGCCGCCGATGACGCCGAACGCGAGCGGCGTGAGCCCGGCGTGGTCGAGCAGCAGCGGGTCTGCACCGTGCTTGAGCAGCTCTTCAACGGCTCCGGTGTTGTTGTGCCGTGCCGCCCAGTGCAGCGCCGTGCGACCAAAGCTGTCGCGCGCGTCCACATCGGCGTTGTGATTGATGAGCTCCACGATCACCGCTCGTCTCCCCATGACGGACGCCCAGTGCAGCGGCGTTCGACGATGCACGCCGACCTGGTACTCCCCCAGCTCGTCGGCGTTGATGCCCCACGCGAGCAGGTGCTTCACGCTCGCCAGATCTCCTGCTGCCGCTGCTTCGTGCAGCGGTGTGAGCGCGACATCGGCACCCCACTCCTCCAGCACGGATGCGAGCTCGCGTCGATCTTTCAGCTGCGCGCGCTGCAGCACCGTCGTGCTCATCGCGCTGCCCTTGCCAGGCACCACGAGGATGTTGGCGCGGTGGCGGATGAGCGTCTCAATCACATCGGGCGAGTCGCAGAGGAACACGGGCGTGACGCGCATCGAGTGGGAGAAGAAGCTCGTCTTGGCGACCACGTCCAGGTTCGCGCCGTAGCGCACGAGTATGTCGACCACTTCCGTGTGGCCGTTGAGCACGGCGACGTGCAGCGGCGAGCCGAGCACGTGCGTCATGTTCTTCATGCGCAGCTGGCAGATGTCGTAGAGCAGCTGCAGATCGAAGGACGCGCCGGCGATCTTGTCGAGGAAGTTCGGGTTCAGCCCGGCGTCGAGCAGGATCTCGACCATGCGCACGTCGTCCTGGCGACACGCCACATGCAGCGGGTTGAGCGTCGAGCGCGCGAAGCACCAGAGCACGAGCATCGGCGTGTTGTACATGTCGAGCAGCAGCAGCTGGAGCTTCACCTTCGAGCCCAGCACGTGCTCGGCGTGCGCGAAGAGCTGCTCGACCTTGATGTAGTCGCCGTCGCAAACGGCTTCGTGGAGCGACGCGCGCAGCTTCGCCTCGAGTCCTTTCGCGCTCGAGCCGAGCTGCAGCTGCTCGTTGTCCGAGATCGAGCTGTCGACGTTCGGACGCAGCAGTGGACGCGCTTGAACGTCCGTGTTGTTGCCGATCTGCGTCGTGCTTGAGCGCGAGGAGTCGTTGTCATCCAGGAGTATTGTCGGCTGGTCCTCCTCCTCGAGTCCCGCGCCGAGCTGGAGCTGCTGGTGCGTGCGCAGGCGGTCGAACTGCATCGTCTGCAGCACGATGCAGATCGCAGCGAAGATAGAGAGGATCGTCGTCGTGTCGCTCAAGTGCTCGTTCCACAAGTCCTTGAGCTCGCTGTGAGCCCAGAACACGGCGAGCAGCAGCAGCACGACCCAGGTGAGCGAGATCGTCTGGAAGATCACCACCACCTCACACGCGTACAGCAGCGGCGCGCGGCGCAGCGTGAACTCGTGGCGCCCCTCCTTGTCGCCGGCGCCGTACACCGCGAGCCGCAGGAACGAGAACGAGCTCGTGCGGTTGCCGTTCCGGTGGATCGAGCCGTAGTTATAGAAGATGCTGTTGTTGCTGGCGCCGCTCTTCTTCGTCTTCTCCGCGTCGCCCTCGCTGTCTTCGTCCGGCGCGCCGCGCGAGTAGAGCTTCACGCGCGGCAGCGCCGCGACGCCGAGCATCACGTTGAGCACCTGGAGCGTGATCCAGACCCAGACCACGAACGACTTGTCCTGCGCGAAGAGGCAGAGCAGCAGCAGGGAGAGGAAGGAGAGCAGCGTCGAGAGCGCCAGGCGGCCCGTGTAGTACGTGTTCGCCCACTGGCAGACCGCGTCCACACCCTTCCACAGCGCGCGTGTGCGCGTGGGCAGTGCGGGCGGCGGCACCGCGGACGACAGCCTGCGCGGAGGCTTCGCAGGCGGCGGCATCGTCGTCGTCGTCTCTTTTTCCTCTTTGAAATGCGAGCGCGCCTGATTTTCCTTGTTAAAATTGCTGCACCTATCCCAATTAGGCGCTCGCACCTAATTAGCTGTCCTTTTGCCATCGATTTAAATGGTTGCCTACTTTTTGAATCATAAATAGGGTTTTGTAGAGCTTGATTTTGTGGACCAAAAGCTGCGAGATACAATTGCCGCAAGCAGCGAAAGAACGACAGGGGTGCAGCTGGAGTCACGGTCACTCCATCGAGCTGCGAGCAAGTTGGAGCACACAATTCTGAGTCGTGTGTCGGTCGACTCGTGTCTGGAGGTCCGACGTCGACATTCGTGCAGAAAACCGCCTTGTTTGGGAAAATTAACCCAAGTGTCGCCGCATGTCGAATGCGAAGTTGAGCAGATCAAGCAAGCAGCCGTGGATTCTCGCTCGAGTCGACGAGGACAGCGCGGACAGCTTGCGCTCGCTCGAGGCAGTTTGGATCGAAATCGCGGCAGATTCGTGGCTGCGCGTCGCCTTCGATCGCAAAGATCGAGTTCCGCGGGACAATGGTCGGATCGAAAAGTGGACGGGTCGGACGCTTTCGTTTGTGCAGGAGTACGTATTACTGGGAGCGCATCGAAAGAGAAACATGCGAGACATCTGCGTCGAGTTGAACGGGGTATGCGTTTCTGGTATTTTTCGAATATCTGGTGTTCGCCACACCACACCCAGCCCTGACCCTCGCGCTTGAGGTTTGTATGCTGCTGTCGACTGCGTGCGTTGTCCCTCGGCGGCTCAGCTTTTCTTGTGGCTCATCATCTCTTCCGACGAGGGAAGAAAAGCAAGAAAAGCACCAGTTTCGGGACGACTTGCGACACATTTCCGCAGCTTGCTCAAAAAAAGCTGCGCGCCTCGACGACCGTTTTCCGCGATACAAAGTCGGCGGCCAGTCAACCGAAGCCTGTGCGAGCAGAGAGAGAGAAACGAAGGGAGGCCGAGAGGAACAAGACAGAGCAGCCAGCACACACGCGGCCACGAGGAAGCGAGCGCCGGAGGATCACGCGCTGATTGGAAGAACGCCGCTCCACGAAGAGCGACGGAAGGGAGGCCGACCCACCCTTACAAAGAGACAGAGACAGAGAGAGGAAGCGCGCGTCATTGACAGGAATGGCCAAGCGCATCCGAGTGAACAGCACCAGCAGCAGCAGCGGCAAGAGCATGAGCGCCGACCGCGACACCGAGCTCCACGACCTCGCGATCTCGCCGCTGCAGCAGGACGAGGTGGCCGCGGCGGCGGCTTCTGTGCGCGTGGGCACGCGCTCACGGGCGACCGGAGCGCAGGCACAGGCAGGGGAGGCGGCGAACGGCAAAGGGAAAGGTGCGTGGTGGTGGCTTCCAGCGTCCGAAGGAGGCGTGAGAAAGCAGGGGGAACGAGCGTATCGCATGGCTAACTATTTTTTGGTCGCACATGTGTCTGGGTGTATGTTATCGCTACAGGCGCGGCGACGCCCGCAGCAGCAGGTACAGCGCAGGCGAGTGGAGGCAGCAGCGGAGCCTCGGCGGCGGCGGCGGACAACAAGCACGTGATGCTGCCGGCGTTCTTGTCCAAGACGTTTGAGATCTTCAGCATGCAGGAGTTCGCGACGATCTGCGGCTGGAACGCGAGCGGCGACACGATCATCGTGTCGCAGCTGGAGGCGTTCGTGGCGCTGGTGCTGCCGCGCTTCTTCAAGCACCGCAACTTCCCGTCGTTCGTGCGCCAGCTCAACCTATACGGCTTCCACAAGACGGTGTTGGACTCGAAGCGCCTCGAGTTCCAGCACCCGTACTTCAAGCGCGACCGCCCCGACCTGCTGCACTACATTAAGCGGAAGGTGTCATCCGGCAGCTCGTCGCAGCAGCAGCAGCAGCAACAGCTCGTGAACACGTCGGCGCAGAACTCGCGACTCGAAGCGCATCGCGAGATCTCGGACAACCTGCTCCGCGAGATGAAAGAGCTGCGCCAGCGCAGCGAGAACATGGAGAAGCGTCTGCGAGAGCTCGAAATCGACAATGCGGTACGTGCACTGTGGTTGTCAGGACGGCTATGTCTGGAGGAGGTACAAGTTTGCTGATGTGGTATCACGTGTTCCTGTGCAGATTGTGCGCAGCGACAACCTGAAGCTGTGGAAGCACCTGGAGACCGCGAAGGACAAGCAGCTGATCATGCAGGAGAAGCTGAAGAAGATCATGTGGATCCTCTTCCAGATCTACCGCGGCAAGCAGGGCATCCCGAAGCTCTCAAGCAATGAGTCGTCGAACGTCATCAGCGAAGAGTACGTACCTGTGTCATTTGCGTTTGCGTGCTTGGATTCTGTTTTTGCGACGGAAAGAAGATTTATTTCTTTTTCTCTCTCTGAAATGGTTTGCGCTGCATTTCCTCGTGCCTGCGTGTGTGTGGATCCGAAACGAATGATTTGCTTATGTCAGTTATATCAACAGCAGCATGCTCGGCCCGAAGGAGTTCCGCGAAGTGCTCCGATACCTCGCGATGGACGAGCCGCCGTTGCTCTCGAGCTCGTCGGGCTCGGCGGTTGAAGTGCCGACGCCCGGCTCGCGCAAGCGCAAGTTCGTCGAAGTGCCGTCCGATACGCCCGACGAGTTTGGCAGCGAGCTGTACAAATTTGGTGCGTGCTTGGACGGCTGCTTTCCGCATTCGCTGTTCCTGTCCGTGCGTGAGGTGCTGACATATATTTTTTTGCCACGTGCAGAGTCTCCGTCGGTCGTACAGGTTGGCTCTCCGCGTGCCGGCAGCTCGTCGTCTGCGATGACGGTGGCGAGCACTCCGTCGCTGCCGGCTCCGGCGGCGCCTGTCGACACGAACAACAACGTGCTGAGCATTTTCTCGCCGAATGCTGGCGGGCCGCGCACCGAGTTCTCCAACAGCGACCTGAACGCGCTGATCGCGAATGCGATGTCGTCGACGCTCACGAACTATAATAACGCGGCGGCGGCGGCGGCTGCGGCAGGTGGGAACCCGGACCAGCAGAACAATTACACAGCAAGTGGAGGTGGCGACAACTCGGCCGCGAACCAGTTGGACTTTATTGACGACGACCTGCCGCTGCTGAGCGACTCGGAGAGCTACAACTTTGGCGACGGCGAAGAGGTATTGATCGAAGTGCTCTGCGTTCGCGTGCGCGTGTGATGATAGCGTGGTAGTTGTTCACACTGTGATTGTGCTGTTTGTTTTGCTCTTTTTTGCGATGCGTTCTAGCAGACCGTGATGAAGAAGCTGGAAGATTTTGAGACGTCGCTGCTGGACGAGTACGACGTCGGCTGCCTCGACACGCTGCTGCAGCAGCTCAAGAACTCGTCGATGGGGAAACCGACAGCAGGCGTGTCGGTGATCGACCCGGAGGAGATTTTTGTCGGTGGCCCTGACGAAGGCTCGCCCCGCAATGCGTAGACGCCACCCCGCTTTTGCGCAAGTTTGGCAGTCCGGCTATGAACGTGAATCAAGAGAAACCCCCCGAGCAAACCCTGGCGACACCCCGTTCGCGCCCGCGCTGCCGAGAACCAGGACGACGACGAAGAAGGAAAAAAAGTTTACACGTGATCCTACGTACATATTTGGACCGACCCAGCGAGCCTGTGGAGACGCGACGACCCCAAGCCGAGTTCCCGCAAGCGACTGCATCTTCTGTTTTTATCAAGTTACCGTCAAGACGCCTCGAGATGGAGGAGCCCGCCGCCGCCGCCGCCGCCGCCGCCGCTGCCACCGCCTGTCGTCGCCCCGCTGGGCGGCAAGGTAAGGCGCGACGCTGCCTGCCTCGCGGCAGCTGCACCACTGTTCTCCGAGCCCAGGAACAACAACGAGAGTCGAAGATGCTTCAATAATTATTTGAGGCAGTGAAATATCGAGGAGGACGCCGACGAAGCCCACGCGCGCCAGCCCCTCGTATCAATTGTATTCCTATTTAATACAAAAAAGATGGATAAATAGCTTTGCGCATGTATCACCCAGAAATGCATTCATTCGTAGGAACCACTGCCGCGCAGCTGGCGCTCGGAGCCACTGGAGTGGCGCGCGTGCGACGGAGAGTTGCTGACGGGCTGGTAGGCGCTGGCTCTGTTGCCAGCTCCGCTGCTGCTCTCGCTCCTGCTGCTCTGGGAATAGTGCGGCGAGCGCGCTCTGTCTCTGCCCGACGACGCATGTGGCAGTGGTGGCGACTGCTGCGCCTGCTCCAGTGCGTCGCGCAACCGCTGGATCTCCTTGTCCTTGCGCTTGATCTCGTTCTGCGCCGTCGCGAAGAGCTTGGACATGTTGCTCTCCAGCACTTGGTTCGCCTGTCCGAGCTGCTTGTTCTGACTCTGCAGCTGTGCGAGCTCCCTGCGCAGCGCATCGCTCTCACGCTCGGCCTTGCGCTGGAGGTCCACGGCCTCTTTCTTCTCGAGGGCGCTCGTGGACGTGTCCAGGTCGCCGTAGAGGTCGTCGCTCATGCTTGGCGCCCGAGTTTGCTTCTTGCGTTTTGCTGCGTTCTGGACGCGAAAACGGAAATTAGCGAGCGCTCACAGTACGCGCCTCATATTGGCCGAAGTGGACACACTCGGAAAGCAATGGATCCACGGTGCATCAAGTTCTGGGAGGACGGACAGGAGCTCATCCGGAGCGCGGGCGACGCGCAGCGGCTCGCGCACACGGCCGGCAGGATCCACAAAGAGCTGCGCACCATAGCGCGCTTCCTGCAGAAGAACCAGGCGTCGCGCTTCAGCGACAACGCGCAGCAGAAGCTCGTGGACGCCGTCGCAGCGTACGTCACGCTGAGCAAGCAGCGCGTGCCGATACAGACGAGCGACGACCAGCAGCTCGTCGAGGCCGTGTTCGGGGTCGTCAAGGACGCACTCGCAATGCCGTTCAACGTCATGGGCACGAAGCAGAAGAAGCGCCTGATGAAGTGGTACAACGAGCTCATCGGCGCTGTCCCCGACGCGCTCGCGGCCGACGCAGTGGCGGGGGTGGAAGTGCCGAAGCCGATCGAGTGGAGCGTGTTGGGCATCGACGACGACGGGTACCTGTCGCTCATGGACGAAGCCTCTGGCACCACGTGCGAGACGTTCCAGGTGAAGAAGAAGAGCAAGGAGTTCAAGCAGATCCAGACGGGACTCGACAGCGCCGAGGTGGTCGTCGTCACGCTCGGCGAAGAGATCATCGAGATCCGAGTCGTCGACGCAGAGCAAGACGAAGCGTAAAGATAGACGAATGCAGCCTCCATGTACACATACGATAGATAGACAACGCAGCGGCAGCCGTGCTGATGCTCATTGGTGCATGCAATAACACTAACGCCACCATTTTCCCTTCACGTCTCTCATGCAGGTGACGACTGTCAGAACCCAGCTGCCGCGTCCTTCTGGCGGCTCTCGGTCCACGCCTTTGCGATCGTCCGCTTCATGTCTTCGTCGCCTTCCTCATACATGTTCTGCACCACCAATCACATCAAAACAGGCGAGCTTGTTAGCGGCCAGTCGCATCCCACACAGCAGGTTCCGATGGCAACCAACGCACCTTCATCATGTCCATGATGCCCGCGGCAGGATCGCTCGAGTTTGCCTTGAGCGACTTGCCCGGGTTCTTCTCAGTCAGGTTCATCCACGACTGGTTCTTGTCCGCCTTCCAGAGCGAGATCGTCACGCGGTTCTTCTTCACGCGGAACGTGCTCTTGGACGGCACGATCTCCTTGTCCAGGTACGTTTTGACGAGTCTGCACACGTGGGCGATGGAAACGAGCGTGAGTCTCGAGCGGTGCAGTGCCACGAATAGTGCTGTGAGCTGCGCCGCCTCACCTGTAGTTCTTTCCGTGAAGACCCAGAATCTGCCCAGTAGCACATGCCGAACGCGCAGCCGTGTTAGACACGTCCACGGACAAAAGAGTGCTGTGGCAAAAGAAACGATCGTCTGCAAACCTTGAGATCGAACGCGGACTTGGTGAACTTGCACGTGACGTGCTCCTTCGGGAGGTCCCCGACGCCGTCGATCCCAGACATGACGTACACCGAGACCTTGTCTTTTCCGTAGCCTAGCACAACGCACGCGTCGCAATGCATTGCGTAGTGTAAGCCGCTAACAAAGACAACCAGCAGCCAGAATGCATTGTCATCTACCCACCTTCGTCTTCCCAGCCGAAGCGCGAGATCTCCGTGTAGACGTTCAGGTCGTCCACCTCGCTGCTCTTGACAGCATGCGCAGCGATCTTTTTCCCAGGCGACGGCTGCTGAGCAGCGTGGTCTTGCTCAGTAGCAGCAACAGCAGCAGGAAGAGCAGCAGCGTCTTCCATCGGCGCATCCGCATCGACTGCTGCTGCTGTCGCTGCACTCTGCGCCGCCACGAGCGCCTGCTGTTTCTGCGCGAGCAGGCGCGCGAGGTCGCGCACGTTGCCCGGCGCCTTGGCTTGCGCCAGCAGCTGCTGCAGCTCGGCCACTTCGTCGCTCAGCGCGCTGTCGTTGCCCGCCATCTCCTTCCCGTCTCACCCGATCTTTCGTTCGACAATGACCCGTTTTGGGCATTTGGCGCTGCTCGATTTTGGCGCCAGCGCATTCTAGAAAAGGTCAGCCGCAACTCTTCCCATTTCATCCAACCACATCCCTCACTTCACATTTTAAGCCAATGAACGCGGTCACAAACCACTCGATGTGAGGTGGGCCACATCAGTGCCAGCTTATCGCGCTTGCCGCGCAAATTTAGGAAAACGATAATGGCGCTGGAAGCAGTCGACAGCGGCGCGCGCGGTGGCGACGGCGGTGCTGGTGCTGAGACCCCTGCGCCTCTCGCGACCGCGAGCGCGTACGCGGACGCAGCGACCGTTCTTCACCAAGAGCAGCCGCCATCTAGCGCCGCTGTGCCCACTGGCAACGCCATCGAGAAGGCGCCTCCGGCAGCTGAAGTCGGGGTTGAAAATGCGATTGACAAGCTCACAAGTGCAGCACCAGCGGCAACAAAGGAGCAGCATGTTGACCCGCTCGTTGCAGAAGCAGAAGAGCGTGGCGAAGACGCACCGGCGCAAGAAGAAGTGGCGGATGAACCGGAAGCGTCGGCGCCAGCGTCGTCAGAACCCGTGGCACCAGTCCAACAAGTGACGATAACGACGACAGCACCGGCGGTTGACACGGCTGAAGCGCAAGCGCCAGTGGAAGAGGAAAAGACGAAAGAAGGAGCCTCCAGTGAGTCGATGAGCGCGCTTCCAGCGATATTGGAGACGCTCCAGGCGCAGAAGAGCACGCTGAGCAAAGGTGCGTCCTGCAGTCGCATTTGCAGCTGAGAATCGAGATGGTGCTGACATTAACATTCGACTGACATGTTGTGAACTGTAGCACTGGCAGTTCCACTCTGCCTGCCGTGCAGCAGCCAGGGAAAGCGCGTGTCCGCCGACCAGCGGTGTCTGGACGCCAGATGCCAGATCCGCGGCATCCTCGTGTGCTCCGCGTGCTTCGATAAGTTCCACCGAACGATCGAGGAGCGGCGGCACCGGCAGTCCATCACATCAAGTGCGTGCTATTGCGGAGTGCAGTGGATTGCTTGCCTGTCGCATTGGTGTGTTTGGTTGACGATGGTGTTGTGTGTGTTTTGTTCCGTACCCAGATTGCCCTCAGTGCCGGTTAGAGCGCGTCGTGTCCTACTGCGCAGACTGCGACCTGTCGTTCTGCACGCCGTGCTTCAAAGCGATCCACAGCATCCCGAAAGCGCACAATCACCGCCAGTTCCCGTTGGAAGGTAGGAGTGTTTCCTCTGCATGCGTGTCGCCACTTGCTCGCGTTGTGCTGATCACCGTACCTCCACGTTCCTAGGCGCGTCTGGGTTGACGCTTGCCAGAGCGAACTCGTCGAAAAATTTCCAGTCGTCGATCTCAGAGATGATCGCTGCGGGAACCACATCAGTGTCAACCGCAGGAGCGCAGCAGCGCAAAGAGCTCATCGCCACTGTTGGCAAGGCGAAAGCTACCACAGCGTCGTCACCGGCTGCAACTGAGACAACTTCTGCGTCGTTGTCTTCGACTTCGTCGTCAGCCAACCGGAACCAATCCCAGGCAGCAGCAAGCGACGCCGCTCGCGAGAAACGGAAGCGGGAACAGGAGCTGACGAACATCGACATCATCCTGATCGATTCCGACTCGGAGTCGGACGAAGGCGAGCGTATGTACAAAGCGGCGCGCGCGCATCTCGAAGCAGCAACGTCCACCTCCACCAAGAACAAGAGCAGCGCCACCTCTACGACTGCATCGCCAGCAACCGCTGCTGCGTATGCGAATGGAACTCAGCAGCCAGCAGCTTATGGCTGGATGCCGACGGCGCATGCACCGCGGCAAAGCGTCGATGCCAATGTCCAGCGCTCCCAGCATCAGAACGGAAACTCGTCAAGCTTCACACACATGCAGAGCCAGAGCCAGCAGTCGCGGCAGACTGGGTCTTCGTCGTCGCAGCCCCTGGCGATTGAACCATTCAATCGATCGAACGCGAACTCACGCGCGCACGTGAGCTCTGGGTTGCAGAACCTCGGGATCCGCCAGGTGGTCAGCTCGAGTGCCTACGAGACCAGCAACAGCTCGGTGTGCGACAGCTCTGACAATGGCGTCAACGGGATGATGATGTATCCTCCCGTGATAAAACCTGTCACTTCGTCGTATATGGCTTCGTCGGGCCCCACGCCGCCACCAACAGCAGCAGCAGCGATGCCTCCTTCTCGCCAATCAGTGGACAGCTGGGATCATCTCGACGGCGATGTGGGTGGAGCTCCAGGAGTACAGGCTCCAGTGGGCGCCATGCAGTTCGGAAACGGCGGGTTCGCGATGGACACCAACGACGCAGTCGAGATGCACTCGATGAGTCACGTGCCGACTGCGACTCCGACGAACACCACATTGAGCACGAACCTGATCACAACGGCATCCGACTGGATGGCGAACCCGATGGAAGACATTCTGTACGACCGCTACTACCAGATCAACCTGTACACCGTCAACTTGGAGCAGAACATCTTGATGCTGAACGCGCGCATCGTCCAGATCTCTATGCAGAACCTCCAGGCAGCGCACCAGCTGTCGTTGACTCTTACAAAGAACCAGCGCATGCACCAGAAAGCGCAGGCGAACCGCATAAACGCGCTCATTGCGCTGGTCGTCCAGTCCCACAGCATCATGAAGAAAGTCAAGCGTCTGCGCATGGACTCGCTCTGCGATATCCCACAGGTGCAGACTGCGAGCCACAAGAAGTGCGTCGAGCTGTCGCAGCAGATCTCCCTGTACGCAACCAACGTCGCGACGCTGCATCAGCAGATGGCGCTGACGCTGGACTCGGCGAGCGCCATGGACCCGAACGTGTTCCACCAGACCGTCTCGGCGATCAACCAGTCGATCCAGCTGAACGAGCAGTCGATCCGCGGCTGGAAGGAAGAGCGCGAGAACGAGATCGTCCGCATTGTGCAGTACACGAGCGCGGTACGCGAGGAGCTGAAGCGCGCGTTTCATCAGCAAAAGCAGTCTTCCGCTTCGATGCCGCAACCCAACCAGCAGCAGCCGCAGCGGGACTGGGAGCACCGCCCGAACGGCTTTCAGCGGTAGCGATGCAGCAGGCGATTTTGAGACGCCGAGATGACCAGTTCTGCAGCCGAAGTGTCTGTTGGCTGACAGATATGGTGGAGCGCCGACAAGGTGTTGGAGTCAAGACGCAGCTCTGGGAACGATCACGAGCGAGATTTGAGTTCCAGAGCGGGACGCGTCCAACAGCGAGGGCGAGCGCTCGCACCGCCAATGGACAACGCTGCGTCGGCACACAGAAGGCGAAGGTGAGTAGCAGCATTTATTGTGACGATTGTCTCGAATGAGAGCAGGGCATCAACTCCCCCCGCGCTATCCGTGGCGATAGACGAGGAATCCGATCTGCCCAAGAAAGAAATATAGCATGCTTCTCTCCACCCCACGTGTCCACGCAAGAAAGACAACGACCGTCAGTCTCGAACGGCGATACACAAGAGTGTGAAGAGCAAGCAGTAGTCACGATGAGAGCCTCACCGTTTGACTTCGTGCGAGACGAAGGAGCCGAAGGACTTGCCGACGATGACGTGCCACGCGCCGGTCTCGAGCTCCTCGACCTCCTTTTTGATCTGCTGCGCGACCTCGGTGAAGTGGTTCTTCTCGCCCTTGTAGAGCGCCTTGAGTGCGTTCGTGGCGCTCGTGAGAATGAGCTCCTCGAGCTCCTTGGAAGTGTCCTGGTACACGATCCGCAGCGCGCCGACCGACACGTCGTCCTTCTTCTGCGCCTTGGACATGCTCTTTTGTGTGCGTATGCGTGAGTGTGTGTGTGCGTGAGAATGGTGACTGTTTGGTCGAGCAAGCGTCTCAACGCATATGATACCGAGGCGAGAAGGCGCGAGCTGACCCTTCACAGCTCGATCAGCCGACCGGATCGAGGGAAGAGCTCGGATACCTATTGCCACCATGAGTCTGCTGCGCGACGAAGACGAGAAGTGGGCGGTGCTGGAGACGCTGCTGAGCCACACGGTGCACTGCGTTCTCTTCCAGGACTCTGAGCGCTCGGCGCTTCGTGGTGACGCTCCAGGTCTCCAGCAGGAGCAGGCAGTGGTCGAGGAGACTAGCAAGGCAGCAACTCATCCTACTTTGCTGCTGCATCCGCCTGGATATGCGAAAGAAGACGCGGGTCTCCAGTATGCCGAGCATTGCAAGCGTGTTCTCGGGTCTCAGCACTGGTCGAGCGAGCAGCTTCGGCAGGAGAAACGGATCTTGAAGTCGTATCTCCAGCAGCAGCGGCAACGCGACGAGAGCGTGTCCCACGAGCTTTACTGCGCATTCGAAGCCTACGCGCTGCTTAAACTGTTCGTCTTGGAGCGCTCGGGTGTCGATCGACGCCTATTGCTCCCGCAGCAGCAGCAGCAAGAAGAAGAAGGCGACAGAGAGAGAGCCAGGTTCATGCTGGTGCTCCACGTGCAGCTGGAGCTCTACAGCAAGTACTTTGAACACGCCGAGGAGCGGAAGGTGAGCCATCTGTCCAGTCTATAAAGCTGCGGTCGCTAGTATTCTCAGTGATGCTATAACATTGCTCCACGATGATCAGATGCGCTGTGAAGACGATGTCAAGCCAATCAAGCAGCTCTACGCCTTCTTCTGCCAGCAGCAGCAGCAGCAGCATGGTCGCCAGGCTCACAAGTAGCTGCTGTACGTCGGCATGAGGTCCGTCTTCTTCGAGTCGAGGCACGGCACTGCGAGCCACGCGTAGTAGAACGCCGCGCCGCCCAGCACGTGCATGCAGCCTTTGATGAACCCCACGCCGCTCAGCGCACTCGGCGCGTCGTCCTCGCCACCGGCCGGCTGCTCTGCTTTCCCGCCGAAGTAAATGGGGATCCCGCCCGCGAGCGCCGCCAGCAATAGAAAGACGAGCGCGAGCTTGGCCTTTTCCTTGTTGATCGGCGCGACCGACTTGTCGGTCGAGAGCACACGGCGGTAGACGACGCCCGCGAGGTAGCTACCGATGAGCAGCACCTCGTAGACGGTCGAATCCCAGCCGTCCTTGCTCTTCATGAGCCACGCGAGCGCGAACGCCACGTAGCGCAGCACGATGTTGCGGTCCTCGTCCTTGAAGCCCATGAGGTGCACGCAGAGCAGCAGGAAGTATGTGATCGAGAGCACGTCCGAGATGAAGTGCCACTGGAGCTCGCGCAGGAAGAGCTGCGCCTGGAACGCCTCGGCCGCGTTGAAGCAGAACGAGATGCAGAGGTGGAAGACGCCTACGAAGAGCTCGAAGTGCCGGTGGTTGCGCTTCATCACGCCCAGCGCGGGAAGCATCCCCGCGTCCGTGAGCGCCAGGAAGCAGAAGCGGAAGAGCTCGAGCAGCGCCATCGTTCGTCGCTGGTCTGTCGCGTCGTCTTGAGGGAGCTCGTCTTGTCCGGATGGATTATGGCGTCGAGCCACACAAAATAAAAGCGCTTTTGTTTCAGCAGATCGATTTTGGGAATATCGACCAATGGGAGCCAGTGGTAGATACTTTCAATCAATCAACGCGTGACCTCAGCTAAGTACGATACTGACTCGAAGTGCGCTTCAACTTCGCTCGAGTGGGGGAAGCAAAAGCTGCATCGACTTGGTTATCTGCCGCGTGGACGACGGTAGTCCTCAGTGATGCAAACTATGCACCACACGCGCAGCGTAGACTCTTCGAAAGCGCACCGTAAACGACAGGACGGCTTGCCCAGGTTTTGCGTCGACTCGTCCTGCGCGTCGCTCATAGCGAATACTTCCTCGCCGTCCTGAAGCTCCTGAAGCTCGAAGTTTCATGGTGTAACCACCACCGCCTGTGTTATTGCACGCAGAACGTTCCTCGGGTCGACCAGGTGAACGGAGAGCGACTCCTTCATTCTTAGCCAGCAGCAAGCAAGCAAGTGGAGTCGTGTGGACGCCTCGTGTCGCGCGTGGCAACAAGTCAGTTCGCTTTCAATCATCGCGTCGCAGCCATGACGGACGAGCCGCTAGCTGCTGCCACTGCTACCAGCTCCAGTCGTGACCTGCATCTGTTCGCGCTCCTGCTCTCGCTTTGCGCTGGCATCGCGTTCGTCGTCGGCGGTCTACTCGGCTCGTGCAGCAACAGGCTCTCGGACTCGAGACAGAGCAGCAACCTGGCGCCGTTCGCTCTGATGCTGGCGTTCTCCACAGCCGCGTTCGTCTTCATCAGCGGAGGCATCGCGGACTTGCTGCCCCTCGCGCAGTCGAGATTCGAGCAGCTCGTACTCATCGACAACGCCAACGACAGCGTCTCGGAAGAAGCAGCGCGGGGCGTGAGCCACCTGCTCGCAACCACCAGCTTCGCAGCAGGAGCCATGCTGCTCTACGGCGTCAACGTGGTGGTGCTCAAGCTCACAGCGTCCGCCTCCGCGTGCTTTGAGAGCTGCTCCGTCCAGCAAGGCAGAGAGCCGTCGAGTGCCACACTTCGCCACCACATCGGTCTAAACATCGCGGCGGGGACGCCAACCACCCGCGACAGTGCTGGCAGCGGCGAGTTTGGACCCAACAGCTCCATTGTCGCGCACTTTGAGGTGCTGCAGTCGACTGACCGGCCGCGCGGCGCACAGCTGAGCACAAAGTGCGCCACGAGCGCGCTTTTCAACGAGTCACCGACGACGGTTCACACGAAAGCGCACATCCGCGCGAGCGCCATCAGCATCTTGGCGATCGTACTGCACCACATGCCAGGTACGATCGGTCGCGACTCGCGGGCTGTTCAGGATTCAGGAACGCTGGGCATGCAGTCTCTAACACTTGCCACTGAATCTCTCTCTGCCTTTTACAGCGGGCTCGGTCATCTACATCTCCGCGATGAACCACTTCCAACTGGGCGAAGTGCTCGCCTTCGCCGTCGTGCTTCATAGCCTTCCTGGTACGCACGATCAGCTCCTTTCTAGTCTCCACTAGGGACATCTTGTGCTGCTGCTGACTGATGTGGCTCTTGTTTCTGCAGACGGGAAAGCGTTCGCGTCCTCGATCTACTTTGCCAGCGGCAGCCAGCGTCGTGGCGTCCTCTGGTCACTCCTCGCGCCGGTGGGCAAAGCCCTCGGCTCTCTGGTCGCGTGGATTTTGCTGCGAGACGACAGCAGCGCCTTCTCGCACTGCTTCCTCTCTGGGATGGCTGCGGGAGCGCTGGTCGCGAGTGGCGTGGCGCAGATCCTGCCGACCGCCTGTGTCTGTGCAGTTGGCAGGTCGCACGGTCTCGTGCTCGGCGCTGTGCTCGGAGTCGCGCTACTCACGCTCCCGAAAGTCTTTCTCGGAGTGGTTTAGACTGCCACAGCATGCATGTCCAAGTAGAAAGCAAATGTAACCATCATGCTGACAAGTGTAACCATGCCATGAAGATGAAAGAGTCAATTGAGTAGATCGGATTAATTGTATACAAGCACACGAGTTCGCGCCAAAGCTCTAGTCGATAGTCAGCAACAGCAGTGCCGAGCGGACTGCTGCCTGGAACGTCACGCCCGCGAGGATGCTCGCAGAGATGCGTGACATCTGCTTGGCGACGTGCGTGAAGCAGAGCGGGAGCACCTGCGTGAGGCTCATGCCCACGAGAATGCCACTCGCGACGCTCAGCAGCGCGCCGACGCCGAGCGGGTGCAGCGTCGTCATGACGGCGACGGACGTGGCGAGCGATCCGCCAAGGGGAAGCGAGAACGATGAGACGATGCACCACTGGACCGCGCGCCACCGCATGCCCGGCGCATTCGCGACGAACCTCGCCAATGCCATACTCTCTGTCAGGAACATATCAGCAACAAGGCGATCAGAAACGTGAGATGGAGGCTCGATGAAGATCGCTGGAAGAGGCGCACAGCGGGTGAAGAGTGTACCTGCAACGTTGAACAGCGCAACAGCGAGCCCAAGCGACACGCCGAGCGTCTTCGCTTGCATCGTAGCAATCGACAGAGCGGCGCCAACTGAAACAGCACAGCGCACGAGACATTCGCGCAGAGGT
The DNA here is from genome assembly GCA_023335995.1 of Globisporangium nagaii. Lineage (NCBI taxonomy): Eukaryota > Oomycota > Peronosporomycetes > Pythiales > Pythiaceae > Globisporangium > Globisporangium nagaii. The sequence goes on from JAADWH010000162.1 coordinate 25,222, forward strand.
TAGCTGACGAGGACGCCAGCTACCGAGAAGGCGTATACATGCACGCACCGAGGAGATTCTGCGCCGCAAAGCCCACGATCTTTGCGATCCCGACGTGGCACAGCAGCTTGCTGGACGAGCTCAGCGACTTTGCCGACGCGGCGAGCACGAGGTTGTGCACTCGGGTATCTTCCAGCTTGCGGCGGAAGAACACGTCGCATTGAGCTGGCGCCGCGCCTGCATCGGGGCTCTTGTTGAGTGCGCTGTGGCGGCGCGACAGCGCAGCTGTCGCCCAGTAATGGCAGGCGGCATCTAGAGCCCACGTAGAGACGACGCCAACCACGAGTGCGCACGCTGCCATGAAGTAGCCGCTCGCGGCGACTCTTTCCGCCGATGCGCCGCGCTTCTCAACGAACACGCCAAACGACCGCTGCGCTTCTGGCAGCACCTCGCTCATGGCACAGCTGAGTACGGCGCCAGACGCGAACCCGAGGGCGATCACCAGCGCGTGTTCGTCTGAGTAACGCGTCCAGCGCTTGCTGTACGTCGCGAGCGCTCCGATGACGATCGCCGCGCTGCCGCCACACGTGAGTGCGATGGCGAGGATGACGTTCGGCGAGGCCGATATCCCCTGCATGAGCGAGAGCGCTCCTTGCACCATCCTTGGGTATGCTCGTTCGGTGGCGCTGCTGGGCTGTGGTCGAAACGACGCCCGTGGAAGAGTTGATGTATGCGGTCTTGCGCGTCAATGAGAGACCGAGAAGTTGTGAAAAGTCGCCAGAGCCAAATGGCTTCACGGCGGTCTCTGCAATTTAGTAAAGCGAGGCTCAGGTTTAGATCCGGTCTTAAAAGGGCCATACTCCGATTTTATGAGGGTCCGAAAGGCGTTTTTACAAGAATATCATATCTTACATAACTGAGAAGACGCGACCAATTCGCTTTCGAGAGGGTATCGGTTGCCATAAGGAAAATTACATAGAAAGAGAGGCGAACCTACGAAATTATCTAGAGCCTCCACAAAGCAGTACTCACTCGTAGAGGCTGGCACAATTTCTGCATTTTCGATCACTTAAGTGAGACTATTTTGATTTTTTGAGCGTGACAGTCCTATAAGTGAGACAATTTTGGTCGCTCAGATATCCGCACACCTGAGACCAGTGAGGCGCCTCGTTCCACCTAGCGTTCCACACGTGACTGTGGACTACTGTGCAGGTGGAGCCGCTCCACACTGTGTCGATATTCACTTCTCAAGCAAAGTAAAAAAGGCTCGCATCGGATAAGTGATTTGCTCGCAGAAACACACTCCGCCAACACAAATGACTCTCACGGCACTGACGCTGACCGAGAAGGACGCGGTGCGCCGCTTCTTCGCGAGCCAGGAAGGGCTCACGCACAGCGAGATCGTGGACTATGTGCAGCTCAAGTTCAACAAGCGCATCGGCCGCTCGACGGTCGGGAAGATCCTGAGCAGCAAGCCGGAGAGCGACATCACGCCGACCCGGTTCCGCCACCGCGCGTCCAACTTCCCCGAGGTCGAGCACATGCTGCTGGCGTTTGTCCAGGATCAGCCGGAAGGAGTGGCTCTGAGCGCCGAGGTGCTACTGACCCAAGCGCGAACAGTGCGGCCGGTGTCGATGTCGTGGGTGCAGCGGTTCAAGAAGCGCTACGGGTTCACGCGCAAGCTCCTGACTGCTGGGCCGTCTTCAGCGCCTGACGAGCTTCACCCCCGTCCGCCGCAAGCGAACGAGGGTGACGGAGAAGCTCCAGCGGCGCTGCCAGCGGAACTGCATCTGGAAGCGAAGGGGGTAGCTGCGGAGACTCCGACGGCTGCCGCCAGTGGAGATCTGAACACGTCCGCTGAGAGGCCTCCGCAAAAGCGACCGCGCGGACGACCATCGAAAGCTCAAGCGGCACTCTCGCTTGCTGCTTCCATAGTGACGGCCAGTGCACAGCCAGGTGAAGGAGGAAGAGCTGGCGTACCTGTGGCACCAGCGCTTGAGACTTGTGGCCGGAGCGCGAACGCTTCTGGTACAACCCAAGCGAGTCCAGCCAGCAGTGGAGCAGCGAGCTCGCTCGCTCCGCCCTCCACGGACATCAACGCGCTGCTCAACTCGGAGGAGTCCTCTGTTACCCAAGCTGCGCCACAGCGAACGTCCGTTGCGCCGGTGAACGCCAACGCAGGTACGGCGCGCTTTCCTTGGATGAGGTGTCTGCGGTGCGATCCTGATCTTTGCTCCTTTAATTCACTACATGTACAGCAGAAACGAGCGGCAGCACGAACAGCAGCCCCGATGTGAACACGCTGCTGCTCACGCGGATCCTGCAAGCGCTGGAGGAGCAGAGCGAGGCCACGCGAGCGCAGACGAGGAGCAACCAGGAGCTGCTCGCTTTCCTTCGGCAGCGAGCGACGTGAGGGCTCCGATGCGTCGGGTTCGATGCAACAAAAGCCGATTCCTCCTGTATTAGCTGACTCGACTGTATTTTGCAGTAGCATCCGGCATTTTGTCCAGTGGTGGCGGTTGTGTTTTGACCAATGGAAGCGGCCGATTCTCACATTCAACCTGAGATGCCGGATGACGACGAAAAAGAAGCATGCAGTCCCACTCGTACTCGCATTCACGCTCGCGCGCGCGCTTCCCCTCCGGCGCCGCTCATTCGCGATTCGTCCCTCCCACCAGCAGCACAAGCAGTGCCAGCAGGGTCATCTCTCTCTCTCTCCACCCGCACGACCCAGCGCTCCGATCAGGATGACCGACACGCCTCGCCGCGCCATCGTGCTGGACGGCAAAGCCACGAGCGCCAAGATCCAGAGCGCCGAGCTCGCGCCTGCGTGCGCGGCGTTCTTCGAGCAGCACGGCCGCCGCGTGGGACTCGCAGTGGTCGTCGTCGGCGCGCGCAAGGACTCGGCCACGTACGTGCGCATGAAGCAGCGAGCGTGCACCGCAGTGGGCATCGAGTCCTGGAAAGTACACATCGTCGTCCCCGACGTGGCCGTCGAGGGCGAGCTGGGCGAAGCCACGCAGAAGCAGACTGTCCAGGAGATTCTGGACACGATCCAGAAGCTCAACGCGCGCGACGACGTCGACGGCATCATCGTCCAGCTGCCGCTGCCGAGCTTCTGCGACGAAGACGCGATCCTCGCGACCGTCGCGCCAGCGAAAGACGTCGATGGGCTGCACCCGGAGAGCCACGCCGCGCTCTTCCAGTTCGCGACCAAGAAAGCTGTGCCGCGTAAGCAGAGCGCTAACAGCCGCAAAGAAGAAGTCCCGTTCAGCATCCCGTGCACGCCAGCCGGCTGTCTCGAGCTACTCGACACGTACGGCATCCCGATGGAAGGCAAGCGCGTGGTGGTTCTCGGTCGCAGCCAGATCGTCGGGCTCCCGGTGTCGCTGCTGTGTCTGCATCGGAACGCGACGATCACGATCTGCCACTCCAAGACGGAGAATCTGAGAGCCCGCGTGCAGGAGGCCGACATCCTCATCGCTGCGATCGGGCGCGCGCATTTCGTGAAAGGAGACTGGATCAAGCCAGGAGCGACGGTCATCGACGTGGGCATCAACGCCGTGGACGACGCGAGCAAAACCGCTGGATACCGTCTCGTTGGAGACGTCGACTACGAAGAAGCGTCGAAAACTGCACACGCGATCACGCCTGTGCCCGGCGGCGTTGGTCCGATGACTGTCGCTATGCTGCTGCGGAACACTGTGCAGACCGCATACCGTCGCCAGCAGCAGAGCGCGGTATCGAACAGCTCCGACTGACTGGCGTACTGATGCAGCGCACTCGCCTGCCGTGAAGATGTATGGTAAGCGTCTGAGATCCTTGTGCTGTGGACGCTGTCAACCAAGTCCGGATTGCCGACAGCTTCGTTGTGCTCTGGACCATGTGCGCTGCTGACAGATACCGAGGAGCCATCGCACTCTCCATCAAGAAGGCGGTGGTGTGCTCCTCGTGTCGTTTCGACAGCACTCGTGCTCCAGATCATCGATTCAGCAGGATCGGCGCTTGCTTTCAGCACGCAGTGGATGCGAAGAGGAACACAGACGAGCTGCAGACGAGATCAAGATCTCCACCGTCTGACTAATGGGAACACATATTTCCAATGCTTTCTCTGCGTTATCATTATCTTTCAGTGTCTCACGCTACACCTAGAACTCGTCTCGCTCCGTCTCGTCGTTTTCGCCTTCGTGGTCCAGGAAGCCCTCGTCTTCAGAGGAGAAGTTGCCGCTCTCCTCCACGAGCTGCACCTCCTGGTGCAGTTCCTCCCAGTACCCGATCTTCGCAGCCGGCTCGCATCGAGCGGAGGTTCCACCTCCTGAAGGAGCCATCATCGAAGCTGTCGGCGAAGGCGCTTTGTAGTAGTAAGATTTCCCAGACGCCTGCTGCGCTTCGAGCTCCGCTTCGAGGGAGACAATGCCATCGTTCAGTCCTTTGCGCTGCTTCTGCGCATCCAGCAAGAGCCGAGAGCACTCGAAATGGCCATACGCAGCCGCGACTTGCGCTGGGATTTCCCAGTCGTTGTTCACCACAGCAGGATCTGCACCACAGTCGAGCAGCGTGTGAACGACTGCCACTCGACCGGACAGCGCTGCCCAGTGCAACGGGGTGTCACCGCGCTCATCTGCCATGCTCATGGCAGCACCACGATCGGATAGGAGCTTGATGACACGGAGTGCGCTCGCGGAATCGACACTCAGATGCGCTGGCGATCGCCGCAGGCTGTCAACGTCGTCAATCCAGCCTTCAGGAGTGCTCTCAAGCAGCAGACAGGTCATGTCCAAGTGACCACCGACAATCGCGGAGTGGAGGGGAGTTCGTCCGTCAGCATCACGCTGTCGTAGAAGCAGCCGACAGCATTGCTGCCGATGCAGATCTTCTGCGGGGGGAACGAGCTGCTTGGCACACTCGACAAAGCCTTTCTCTGCGAGAATATGCAGCGGAGAGTGACCATTCGCATCCGCATCATGGAGGAGCAGAGCAGCACGCAGCGAGTCGAGCTCACAAGCAGCTCTGCTCGCGAGACTGAATCGCTCGTGAAGATACCCGCAGATCTCGACCTGGTCGAGCTCGCACGCTCGATGAAGCACGTTCTGCCCCTTCTTGCTCGTGTGTGCCACGTCGGCGCCATACTCGATCAGCTTCTGCATCAACTCCAAGTGACCGGAGATAGCGAACAGCATGAGCGGCGTCTCGCCGTGATCGTCCACTGCATCCACACTCACGCGCGCTCGGTTGATCAGGAACTCGAGCATTTCGAGACGAAAGCGGTAGCTCTCGGCGCAGAATGCGAGCATGTGCAGTGGCGATCGACCGGCAACCGGATCCACTGCTACTGCGAGATCGACACCTTGATCGAGCAAAAACTGAGCATCTTCGACCGAAGCGTTTGCGACTGCGTCGAAGATTGTCAGCTCCGCGCAGTCCGGCTGAGCAAGCTTGGGAACTGACGTCCGCAGGAGAGGAGAGCCTTGCCCGAGCTGGTTTCGCTTGTGCATCGATCGAATCCGCCCCATCTTCCGTGTGAGAGTGCAGAAACCTGGGAGATCCAACGCGTCCACATCAATGTCCTGGCTCGCGGCATGTGCACTTGGCGCCGACGAAGTCTTCCGAGATTCTTCAAGAAGTGGCTCCATATCTGCTGCAATCTCTTCCAGCGCCTCCTGGATCTCGAGCGTGGTGTGCGCATCGGAGTCGAACATTTGCAGCAACTTCCAGGTCGTCACAGAGTCGAATCGTACGCGAACGCCAGAGTAGATCTCTGATACCATCCACGCTCGACCGCGTGCGAAATAGAAGCGGAGAATGCGGACATCGTTCGCAGAACCTTGACGTCTCTTGATGCGAAATCGCAGCAGTCGCTGCGTGCAGTGCGCTCGGTACGCACGTTGGACAATCCGGGAAGCGCGGTTGATGCGTTCGACATGGCTGATCCCCTCGGAGAGGATGTCTGGAAGCTGATGACACGCCCATTGCTGAAGCTCGAGGCGAAAGCCAAGTCGGGATGCCTGATCTGTTCTTGAGCTATCCTCCTGCCGTTCTGTTGCTTCTGCTTGCAGATTTCCAGATTGATTCGAGTTTTCTGCGTCTCGGAGTGCGCCGCTCAGCTGTGCACAGATACATGCTCCAAGCAGGTGTTCACGAAGCCCGACGTAGAACAGTCGACATCGATACCCAGCCCATCGAGACTGAATGACCAGAGCTGCAGACTCCTGCACTCTGGCGAGTCGTGCTGCAATTGCGTTCTTCGCTTCACGAATCAGATCGTCCTCCTGGAGTTTCACAGCAGCTCTCCTCGCCTTGGACACACGCTTCAGCCACAGCCCCCACGTCACTTGAATCTTTCGCGCAAGACCACTGAGCCTCAACTCGAACAACCGGGACTCTGCATGCCGCTTCACCTCTTTCACACCTGCAAAGTGCTGCCGCGTGTAGTATCCGCGCCAAACTGCCTCGATCAAGATTGCCGCCTTCGCGACGCGGATCTCTTCGCATCTCTTCCTCCACTCCCTCCACTTGCGCAGGATTCGCCGACCGCAGACCCTGCGGTGGATTCGATCGAGCTCGGTCGATATCTCTTGCGCGCGGTGGCATGTTTCTCTCCATCTCCCCCACTGCCGTTGGATCCTCCTTGCACAGACACCCCGCCGGGTACTCTGTGCAAGCCCGATCTTCGCAGCTCCTGTCTCCATCGACTCCCGGGCGAACTGCTCTGCAACTCTCCGACGTTCATCCACGGAGGCGCGCCACTTGCGCCAAAACCTCTGGATCTTCCTCGCACAGGCGCGCCGACGCATCCGATGCGCATCCACGAGTCTCGTTGTCCCTTTCTTGAAACACTGCTTCACCAACTGCCTCGCAACTCGTCGACACTCTTTCACTGTTGCACGCCATTTGCACCACCCCCACCACTTCCTCTGGATCGTTCGAGCGCACACGTATCGACGCATGCGGTTCGCTTCCGCGAGTCTCGCTGCCTCTTTCTCGAGACACTCTCTCGCCAACCTCTCTGCAGCTCGTCGACCCTCGGTCACTGCTGTTCGCCACCTCAGCCATTTGCGCTGGATCGTTCGAGCACACGCGCGTCGACGTATGCTATCTGCTCGCAGACACCTCGCGATCTCTGCTTCGACGCACTGTTTCGCCACCATCCCCACGACTAGTCGGCGTTCCTCTGCTGCGACGCACCACTTCCTCCAATGTTGCTGGATCTTCCTTGCTGCCAATCGCTTTCGGATGCACTGAAGTCGCTCTTGCCGATCCTTCTCAGCGGACCGGCACTCTTCTACTCGCATCTCCATTGCTCGCCGATGCCGCCGTGTCTCGATCACTCGTTTCCACCACCTCTGAATCCTGCGAGCACAAGAGCGGCGATGAATGGATGCAATCCGCTCTGCTCGTTGATTCTCCTCCTCCCTCTGCTTTTGCAGTCGCAGTTGATTCAGCAGCCATCGACGCCAACAGCGCTGGATCTTTCGCGCACAGGCTCGTTGGTATAGAGTGGCGAGTTTCTCCTCCCGCAACATCGTCACCCGCGCTAGCTCCAATTCTGCATGCCACTGGCGCCATTTCCGCTGGATTCGACGAGCGCAAACGTGCCGTCTGATAGCGAGAGCGCGCTGTCGCCGATCTTGCTCAGCCAACTGGCGCCTCCTGCTCTCCTCTCTCCACTGCAACCACGCTCGTTGGGTTCTGCGAGCGCAATAGTGTCGACGCATCGCCTGGGCTTTCACGATTCTCGCCTGCTCCTGCCTTCGTCGCCGCTCGGCGCTTCGCCACAACTGCCAGCAGCGCTGAACCTTCCTGGCATATGAGCTGCGCTTCAGGTGCTGCAAGCGGGTGTGCTTATAGCGCAACATCGCTCGTAGCCGATCGATGGAGGACGCTGCTGCTGAAACACTCAGTCGAACAAGCCTCTCAGCGACGAGTTTCGTGTCGACGACTGCTTCGACGAGGTACTTCCGCAGCTTCTCTTGAAGTTCCATCTCTTCGTACCATTCCCTCTCTTGTTGAAGACGAAGCTGTTCGTTTGCGAATAGTCTGCGTGAACTCTGGATGCGACGCTCGACGAACGAGCAGATCGTACTCGTAGCTGCTTCGCGCTGGCGCTTGTCAGCGACCATTTGCTGCTTCATAGCGGATCTCCGGTGTTGCAAGGAGGCGAGGTTCGCCTTCACTTGGTGGGACTTCTTCTCTTCCGCTCGCTTCAGCAGCAGCAGCTCTCTTTCGCGCTCCATCTCAAGTCGGCGGTGTCGTTCCAACTCTGCTGCACGCGCAAGCTTAGCTTTTTCGTTCTCGAACTGTACCTTCTCTCTCGACATGCGGATCTGCTGAGCCAGCCACCTCGTGACAACTGCGCGGTTCTTGTCAGCACGCGCAGCTTCGATCATTCTGCGAGCATCTGCTGCTTCCAGCTCCTTTTCAGCGACCAGGCGTTCCTGCTGAGCTGTGAGATCGGTGACATCCTGGTGCGCACGACCAAGCAGCTCTCCTAGCTCGTCCATCTCCACTCGCGCCACCTTCTCGCGCTCTGCAATCTCTTTGCGCAGCGCTCTCTCCTGCTCGTCCTTCTCCGCCATAATCTGCAGCTGCACGCGAAGTTGCTCCAGCCCCTCTCTCTTCAGCTTGCCTTGGAGTAATCGCGCATCAATAAACGCCTTGATCCTCGTTCTCGCCACGTGCTTGTGCAGTTGGTGCACACGTTCCTGGTGCGTTTCGAGTAGCACTCGCTGGGTTTCGGACAAACTCGTCTTCTCGCTCTCCAATTTCGCCAGCTTTCGGTGCAAGACACGAAGCTGAAGCTTGTCTTTCGCTCGCCACTGCTCAGTCTCACGCTCCATCGCGTCTTTCTCCCGCGAAACAAGGCGCCACAGCTGCTGGTTCGTTTCTTTCTCGCTCTCGATTCGCTTGATCTTTCGACGCAGCAGACACGAGTCGACGAACGTAGCGATCTTGAGCTGTGCCAGCTGGTGTCTTCTCTTTCCCTCCAGATGCTGATATCGCCCGAGAACGCGCTCGTGGTGGTCCAGCAACTTGGCTCTCTCGGATTCAGCTTGCCTCCATTTCGCCTCGAGGTCGTTGATGGCGAACTCCATACTGCTTTCCAGTATGCGACGCCTCCTCAACTCTGCCTTCCTGCGCTTCTCCGCTTCCTGGCGAGCCTTGAGCGAATGCAGCTGGCTCTTGAACACTATCTGCTGATTCTGGGCAGTCACACGAGCGAGTCGCTGGCGGAGAATGGTTTCCCGAAAGAAACACTGCACCTCTTTCGCTGCTTGGTGTTGCCGCCGCTGGAGTTGGAGTTGGCGTGCGCGCGTCGCTGCTTCCTTTCGCATCGCATCTCGACGTCTTCGCCACCAGCGATGGATCTGCTCCTTCGCAGCTTCTCGCCGCCGCCGACACTTGCTCGTCCGCACGTAGAAAAAGAAGCGCCTGAACGCCATGTGAGTCAATCTGAATGCTGCTTGCTGGCACTGGACATACAAGTACAGCCGATGGTTTGCCCAACATCTCTGTATTCGCCCCGCTGCAGCGTCCCTCCTGGACATCTCCAACTGCATCTCAGCAAACTGCCGAGCTCGATGCGAGTCGTACACGAAGTGGGAGATCTGCCGTGTCGCCGTCTTTCGTCGCAGTGCTTGCTTTGCTGCACTCTGCTCGAACGCAAAGTCCCTCCATGGACGGAAGTACCGGCGCAGCATCTTCAGCTCACGCTCCAAGTACAGAGGGGGCTCGCAGGAGCGTGGAATAACGGATCGCGGGGCTGGGGACTCGACTGGACTTGGACGCTTGAGCTCGTTCACCACGAGATTGTCCAGGTGGTAGCCCATGTCGAGCGCAGCGACTTGGACATCTCGGCAGAGCGCATAAATCTTCTCTAGCACGGGCTCGCTGGTACTGCTTGGATCTGCTCTGTCGACCGGAAGTCGCGCCGAGTTGATTGCCGGTTCTTCGTCGTCCAGCGCATCCTCAAAATCGAGGACGACAAGTCTGTCTGGGTCGTCAATGTTGTCGGGCAGGCTCCCATTGCCGGTGCTGTCTGCAGCACCTGGCTTGATGCGTTCTTCGACTCCGGATTCCACTGGCAACAAATTGGAGACGGGCAGCAGAATCGACTCCAAGTGGCTGAACGACGGCAACATGTTCAACGCCGAGGCGATCAACGATCGAGCCTTCTCTGACGAGTACTCAAATGCGTTGTCCTCGCAGACTTCGCCGCAGATACCCGCGTTCCGCTCGACAGAATGGACTAGAGCCATTTCTGCAGCTTTGCCAATCGCTGCAGGTTGATCCGAGATGCTCGTTACACAAGGTGGTGCTTCCTGCTGAGTTCTCGACGCCGCTGGTGCCACGCCTCCAGCTCTGCCAGCGTTCGCCGGATCCTCGATTGCAGCGCCATTGGCGAGTCTATCCGATGAAGGCTGCTCACAATACCCCAACATCTTGTCGCGCTCGTTGCCTGTGCGATCAGGCGTCGCTTCTACAGGGCTGCTTCCAGGCGAGGCTGCTACTCCAACCGCTCTCTCAGGTGAAACAACACCCGAGCTCACCCGATGAACAGGAAGCTCGATGCTTCGGTTCGAGACTTCGCCATCGCTACCGCTGTGTAACGGGACTGTTGAGGAATCGAGAAATGCCAGCAACTCGCAAACCTGGGTCTTGTCGGGACATTCACTGTCGGCAGCACCCTTGCGTGAGGCTGCAGCGTCCATCATCGCATCGCTCGTGTGGCAATCGTCACCTCTCGATTTCGAGTCGCTCATTCCTACAGACGGTAGAGAAGAGTTAGACTTCTGCGATCGTGGCGGACTACCTCCACCTGGCACCACAGCAGCAGGAGCCACCGTCTTAGCAGGAGCCACCGTCTTGGAGCTGGATCCTTTCCGCTTCTTGGATGGATGTCTTGCTGAGTCTTGATGCTTCGTCTCAGCAATACGCGGCGTAGTAGTGCCAAATGGTACTGCTGCAGGAGTATCCCGCACACCTCTCGCATTCGCTGACTTGCTCGCGATGCCACTGGCGTTTTCGATACCCTGTGTGTCTGAAGCGTGCCAAGCGACGAAGCTCGATCGAGGCTGCCCTGCGCTGCGCTGTTGATCACCATCACATTCTTCATCAAAGTCTGTCCACGATCGAGGCTGATGCTTCTGGAAGGCTGCAACCGGACTGGAAAACTCCATCGGCAGAGTTCGATCCCAACCTGATGCACTTGAACTCGAAGCCTGCGGCGATCGCAGGTAGCTCGGCAACAATCTCGTCGCGTTGGTACGATTCTCCAGCTCGATCAGATGCAGCAACGCCACTGCCACTCGGTCTGGTGGTAAGACTTGCCACGTGGGTACCCGCTTGCGCATGTAAAGCACAAACGCCTCCAGTTTGTGCACCAGGAGCTGGAAAAGCGATGACGACATCGGTGTTGCAGACGCTGGCACTGTTGGCGAGAAGGTGGAATTCGAGTACGACGACGAGGATGCGCGGTTGCACGAGCAAAGCAGCAGCTCGGACGAGTCGAGGGAGAGCCCTTCCACGAGTGGATTCCGGACGAGACTGACCCCATTGCTGTCGCATATCTGGATCAGTGGCGACGAGCGCGATAGGAAATCCACATCCGATGAGATCATCTGGAGCAAGTACGCGTGAAGCTCCCGCTCAACGCGCTCGATCGCAGCCGGCGATTCGCGGCTCGCCGTAATCTCTTTCTGGAAACACACCTGCATCTCCACAATCGACAGTGAGAGGCTGCGGAGCTTGTTTAGCATCTTCACGAGCCGCGGTGCAAGCTGCGGCGCCGAGAACCGTCCGTGCTGGGAGGCGCTCGCTGCACTGTTGCCGATCTCCTGCTGCAGCTGCGCCACGAGCTGGTCACGAAGCTGCGCACTCTGGCGGAAAGAGCAGGCGATGAGAGCGAGAGGAGAGTCTCTTGTCGCTGCTGCCGAGCTGCGAGAAGATCGATGCGTCTCATGCTCGCTGGGGACAGGTGTCGAATCCAAGTGGTGTCGGCTACTGAGCACTTTCTGCTTCAGCTTGTACGGACTGAGCAGCTTCTTCTGCGAGTTGTGCGCCTGCATGGACAGCGTCTCCTGGTGCAGCGTGCTACGCGATCGAGAGTTCTTCATCGCGCCATCACTGCACGAGGCGCGCGATTTCGCGGACTGAGGTCGCGCACTCCCTCGATGCGCTGCTGTCGCTACGGGTGTCTCGAGTGCCACCTCCTGTGTCGAGTACTCGCTGGGGTGGCGTGCGTACTGAAAGTCGTCGTAGGCGTCGGTAGAGGTCTCTCGTCGATATCGATTGTCCGCAGCGTGTGTCGGTGCAGCATAGTGCTGCTGGCGCTGTGCGTGGCTGTCAAAGTGCGTCGGCGCGAGCACAACCGAGTCGTCCAGCTCCAGCTCCACGAGAAGATGCCGCTGCTCGCTGCGCGTTCGCCCACGGTACCCCGACACCTGCATTTGCAGTCCACCGCATAGTCAAGAGCGTTAGATATCTACGCGCTCAGCGTAGAGAATAGCCGCGTGCGTACAAACCCACCTCGTTGGACGCTCGTCGAGCCATGGTGCTCTCGTTCGTATCGGTGATGTGCCTTCGATCACGGCTCAGGGTTCAGCACGCGGCGCGCAGCATCGTATCGTCCTCACCAGAGCCGACGGTGCATGCGCTGCTATAGAACAAGCGCTCGCTCGTGCTGCTTGTGTCTGCCGCTGCCGCCGCAGCATCCAGCAGCGTCGCGATCGAGCGTCCGTTGCGTGCTCGGCCGTTTGACCGCGGCTATAAATACAGGGAAGCGCGCGTGCGAGACACAACAGAACGCATTCCCACTCCCATCCAACCAGCAGTGGAAGCATCAAAGCTTCATCGGCGTGGAGAGAGCACTGCGCGCCTCGTGTGCTGCACGCAGCGAGCGCGTCGGCTGCCATTCGCGCGCGCGTTTTGCATCTCATCACCGCTTCTTCAACGTGCACTTTTTTCCACCACGACCAGGGCTTCCAGTCCCACACAAACTCTGTGGAGACGATGACCGATTGCGAGCGAGTGGCGTCGTCTCGCACCCCGGAGGGCATAGTGCACCTTCACCCACACCCGCACCTCACGCGAATCGTCTATCTGTGGCATGGCCATGAGCAGTGCGACCTCGACGTGGAGCAATTCGGGAATACGTTCGAACCCACCAGACGATGGTTGGGGAAGCGCAGCGTGACATCGCAAGTGGATGAGGCGACCACTCCGATCTCCTCGTAGGGCTCGACCTGCTTGAGTGGACAGACACAAGGCGAGTGATCGCGACGAACGCCGTACGTGGCTCAATCGCTGTACCGCCTCAAGGCGAATTGGTTCCCCCAATCGACAGCAGACGAGGTGGGCGTGGCCAGCTGGGCACACCACTGCCGCGTACGCAACAAGATGGCCGATGCAGCGAATGCTGCAATGGACGATCTGCTCCTCGCGGGAGTAGTCGGTCGAAGATCTGCGTCAGCTGTAATGACAGCTCTATGAGACTTTCATTTCGAGAGGCAACGTCTCAGGCAGCTCCAATCAAACTCATTATTTCATAACCAATGCGGCACACGAATGAAGACGAGAAACACATCGCTGCCGTGAACTGTGCGGTACTAAGATCCATAGTGGTGGTCGGGGATGGTGTTGGGTGCGTGGTTGCGGCTCGTGCGGAATGC